>JAKCPI010031820.1:0-119305 GCA_023213315.1 Euborellia annulipes | reverse complement strand
ACATATTAGAAATAAAAACGAGTTTTTTTTAAAATTACATATTTTTTGAAATTCCAACATCGCCAGAGGATCCGATTTGCCATAATATAATAATAATTTTAGGTTTTACCATTTTTTCTTCTATCTTGTTTGATTTTTTATCAGCTATACTTTCACAAAATTCAGGACCCTTACAAGATGAAGAGGGACTCTTCTGCACTTTCCGATTCCTCTTCAATCGACGAAGAATCACTTTCATCTAATAAAACATTTTTAATTTAATTAGTTAATGAATTTATAAATCAATGTGTTAATTATTAGCTTACCTTCTGATTCACTCTCATCATTTTCTTTAATATTTTCCACGTCGGATATTAAAAGAGCAGTCAAGTCATTTTCAAGTTTAATTACTCTGAAATTACTCACAAAATTCTTTTTAAAAGAAGACTCTTTTCTCTTTTTCATTTCTCTTAATCATTAAGATTATCACCTTTCATCTAATAAAACAATTTTACTTATGGAAAGTGGTGTAGGTTTTAGGTGAAACATGATGTTAATTAATAGAGTAAAGGTGTAGTTACACTGAAATGAAATTCACAAAACTCAAAGAGGCTTATACAAACTCAATATATTTCGGATTATTAGTCCATCATCAGGAGTTTACAAGTCAATACTAATAACTTTAATTTAGTTAGTTAGAATTTACATGTATTAACTTGTAAACTCCTGATGATGGACTAATAATTCCGAAATATATTGAGTTTGTATAAACCTCTTTGAGTTTTATTTCATTCACTGTGAAACTACACACCCTTTACTCTATTAACTATATTAAACTAGCTGACGCCCGGGCCTTCGGCCCGGCGTCACCTAGCCCCTGGCGGGGAGCGTCTCGTTTTATGGTTAAAATTTATATAGATAATAGCTGACCCGACCACGCGTTGCTGTGACTAACTCTTATGCTTCAAGCCTAAACCACTGGACGTATCGAAACTATATTAGCAACATATGTCCGTTTGGTGCTCCGATTGGTATATCTAAATTTTTGGCCAGGTTTATAATTATTGTTCCCTTAACCAAAAATAATATTTACAGTTGAAAGATTTCTAAAAAGCTATTATCGGGCATCTTGTTTGTTTGCTTTCCCCCCCCCCCCCAGAGAGGCGCTGGCGTTGTTTCCTCGAAAAAAATATTTTTTACATGCCACAGGTGTGATATCTATAAAAACACTCGTGTATAAAACACTGCTCAAGCCATTACAATTTTCATGTTCATAAATAATCTTCAAACATGATTTTTTTCTCATGTTAGATGGTTTGTTTGAATTTCGTTACTCAAGAACGGAAGCTTGTTCAAAATTTGTTTGTATATTATTTTAAAATAAATTTAAAGGATACAATAAAAGAGTGTGTCTTCCGCTAGAAAAATAAATTTAAAGAGATATAGTTTCGAGGACTTTATACACGTGTAAAGAACACTTTCATATATCAACTCTTGTGAATCAATTGTAATAGATTGATGAAGAGGACAAAGTATATCTCTTTATGAATGAATTTAAAAAATTTATTTTTCCAGCAGAAGACAATATTTTATTGTCCCCTTCTGCTACTCAATTATTCGGCAAAAAGAACCTTTCAACTTAAATTAAAATAAAGTTTTTGTCTTGTAAAAATTCAATAAATAAGGTAAAAATCGTCATTTGGGGAGAATTATCCAATTAAAAAATTAAAAATAATAAACTTTTAAAGTTTATTATTAGATTATAGAAAATTTAGGTTTAATTAGGCTCAAAATAGGTTTTTAATAATTTCAATAGGCTGAAATTTCCTAGATTTCAAAACAATATAACAATGGGTTTTCAAATGATTTTGTTTTCTTTAAAGAATTCTACGGGCTAATTGAATTTTGGTTTTAATCTTTAAAATATATTGATTAATTCACTAATACTACCTACGTTGCTAATATATAGTTTTTTAACTTCTAATTCGGACTTTTCCAAATCAAATTCAGAATTTATTAATGAACAGTTGAAAAAAAGTTATAGTTAAGAAAACGTTTTAATTTAATTTAACTCTCAGAAAATGTTTTCAGGTAAAAAGCTAAAATTTGGTGCATTCTAAGATATTTGCGTACCAATTTTCAGCTCATTAACTAAAACCTTTCAAGATTAGCATTTTGTACTCTCAGGAAACGTTTTCAGGTAAAAAGCTATAATTTAATATGTAAAATATGCATGGTTTTATAGAAATTCTGAATTTGATTTGAAAAAGTCTGATTTTGATTTTTAAAATCCTGAATTTGATATGGAAAAGTCCGAATTTGAAGTCTAATATAATTGGGTAGTTAACCAATAATTCCAAGACACAACTTCTCCAAGAAAACACTTTATTTTAGCCCTGAAAACCTGATTAATTTTCAATTAACTGTAAAATTAGATTTTTAGTTGCTTAGTCAATAAATAGTTAATCAATTGAGTTGGCAACCCAATTCATAAGTGTGCGGCCCGCAATGATACCCCCCATTGTCCTATGTGGCCCTTGACCAGAAAAGTGTGACGACCACTGTTATAGAACCACCTCGACTGTATATTTATATACATATATATATATATATATATATATACCTATCCTATATCGGTTTGACTATGTGTATGTAAGTTTGGCTTTCTCTTCAGGTCCAGACACTATTTTTTTTACCCTTCCGACAATTTTTTACCCTATGCAAGCCTGAAATTCGTCCCTGTCTCGAATATCTGGATGGGGCTCGAAGCATTTCGTTAATATATTCAGACCATTTTGAATCAAAAACAATTTATAAAAAATATCCACGACGTCCTTGAAAACATTTTTTAAAGTCACCATCTGGTATCCTGACAACGCAGCGAGATTCTCCAGAATGAAGTGATTTCGCATCCACATTAAAGCCGTCACCAGGTCTCCAAACAACGGCTCTTGATTAGATTTTGGTGCCAGAAGCCGACAACATATATACATATTTTTATTAAAATAAAGAATAGCCTATATTTTATAGGTAAATAGATATATCTTATTTAATTTAATAAAAAAAAAAAGATCATTTCAATTAGAAAATAAAGTAAAAAATAATTTTTAAGAAAAAAATAAAAACCGACTTCAAAAAATTAAATGCAACAAATAAAATACACTAAAAGGTATAAAATAATTATTATCTTATTTAGTTACAACTAAACGACGAAATATTAACATGAAATTACTTTTTGAAGTCGGTGCCAAACAAACTATACCTATAAGCGAGCATACCCTCCAAACGTACTAAGTAAGATCCGTCGAGTGCGATTCATAAAAGGTATATGTTTGGCACCAACTTCAAAAAGTAATTTCATGTTAATATTTCGTCGTTTAGTTGTAACTAAATAAGATAATAATTATTTTATACCTTTTAGTGTATTTTATTTGTTGCATTTAATTTTTTGAAGTCGGTTTTTATTTTTTTCTTAAAAATTATTTTATTTTTCTCTTTTTAGTGATGTTATTAATAGTGATCATATCATCAGAACTTGATCAAATTAATATGGCACCATCCCCAAGACACCCCCTATCGGATAAAAAAAGAACCATCGAAATCGGTTCATAAACAAAGAGGTTAGGTCTAAACAAACCTAATAAAAAAGGTCTAATACCTATGAAAAAAAACGAAAAAAAAAATGGGACCAATCGGAAGCTAGACTGGACCCAATGCAAAAAAAAATTTTCAAAATCGGTTGAGAATTGGCGGAGATATGAGGTAACATAGGCACAAAAAAAAAAAAAAAAAAAAAAAAAAAAAAAATTCAGTCGAATAGAGAACCTCCTCCTTTTTTGAAGTCGGTTAAAAAATATTGTATATTTTTTTAGGTGTCTAGGTGATTCTTTGAAGGTTTTCTCAATGGTTTTCCTCAAACAACTAATGTTGGCGAATGCGAATCACAAAAATTCCATTGAAAAGATTGTATTTATTTATTAAAATATTTGTAATGTCATTTTTTGGTCTAAATAAAAAAATGGTTAATTTTAAATTATTTTCAAGTATTTATTTTATATATGAATTTCCTCCTAGTCCCTGAAAGTCCCTGAATCTTAATTAAATTATTTGCTAAAGTTTTTTTTTTAATAAAAGTACGATTTTATTTTATATATATACATATACGTTTTAAACATTTTTTAAAGATTTGTATTTATTTTAATTACAAAACAATTAATAATTTTTTTCTTTAATATACAGGGTGATTCACGGTCGATGGGACGTTATCCGTTTTATGGAAAACGGAAAGTCGGATTTTTCTGAAAATTTAGCACCTTACATTTTCTTACCTGTTCTATCGATCTAAAAAAAATATAGTTGCTGCGACTTTTCGATGGAAGCCGAAACGTCGCAAGGCTGAAAATATTTTAGATCGATAGAACAGGTAAGAAAATGTAAGGTGCTAAATTTTCAGAAAAATCCGACTTTCCGTTTTACATAAAACGGATAACGTCCCATCGACCGTGAATCACCCTGTATATAAGCTCATTTTTTACTCATGATAAATTATTTTGAATCATCCGCTGTGTGACGTCACCAAAATTTGCCTCGGTGAGAGCGGTTCCCGCCATTTTGCTTCAGCATACGTGAACCGCCAGAGAGCTCTGTAACTCGTATACGCTAAAATACATAGGGCCCTTATGGAGCCTTCCTCTCTATATACTCTATGGTTCTAACCACATTATCGTTGAAGAAGAATTTAATACTGCAACAAAGATTTAAAAAAACTATCTATTTTTTTAAAGTACATTTAAAACCAAAAATTAAAAAAAAATCGTCATGATAACTAAATTTTTGAAAAAGTTATGGTTATTTAAAAAAAGCTATTTTTTTCAAAAATTCCTAACTTCTTTTGGGTTGGGTGAAAAAATTTGAAAAAAATTCTGAAAACCGTCTTTAATAGGGTAGAAAAAAATAAAAAAGTTTCAGCCAAGCTTTTGATTATATATATAGATGAAAAATATTTAATTTAAAATAAAATATGTTATTTAAAAATCATTTTTCTTAAAAATACCCTTGGGAATCTCACCTCATCTTTTTTCTATTGTATTTAAGACCCTCAGCCATTTCAAAAGAACTAAGCCTTTTGGCTTTTGTATTCGAGCTCATTCATTCATTTCAATATTATTTATTTATTTCAAAGTTAATTATAAAGGATTATTGAAACTATACTAACTAAACTAACTGAAAGGAATTCATTAGCTTTTGGAATTTCTTTAAAAATATATTTTAAAGATTAAAACCAAAATTCAATTAGCCCGTAGAATTCTTTAAAGAAAACAAAATCATTTGAAAACCCATTGTTATATTGTTTTGAAATCTAGGAAATTTCAGCCTATTGAAATTATTAAAAACCTATTTTGAGCCTAATTAAACCTAAATTTTCTATAATCTAATAATAAACTTTAAAAGTTTATTATTTTTAATTTTTAATTGGATAATTCTCCCCAAATGACGATTTTTACCTTATTTATTGAATTTTTACAAGACAAAAACTTTATTTTAATTTAAGTTGAAAGGCGAAGCCCTTTGGCTAGCAAGAAGGCCCGCCGAAGGCGGGCCCTGAAGCTAGTGTCAAATATTAAGTGAAAATAATATCTGAACTTATATATTTCTAACTTGAAATAATGAAGTTAAATAAATTTATAATTTTCTCATTAATATATCAAAGAATAATTAACATATTAACGAGAATTGTTTTTGATCGCGCTTTTTAAACAAGATATATATATCGCGAGACTACTGCTGGTTGAAGCTATTGGAGTCTGCTGAGTCTTAAGTCTGGACCAAGAGAGAATGAATAAAAATAATTTTTAAGAAAAAAATAAAAACCGACTTCAAAAAATTAAATGCAACAAATAAAATACACTAAAAGGTATAAAATAATTATTATCTTATTTAGTTACAACTAAACGACGAAATATTAACATGAAATTACTTTTTGAAGTCGGTACCAAACAAACTATACCTATAAGCGAGCGTACCCGCCAAACGTACTAAGTAAGATCCGTCGAGTGCGATTCATAAAAGGTATATGTTTGGCACCAACTTCAAAAAGTAATTTCATGTTAATATTTCGTCGTTTAGTTGTAACTAAATAAGATAATAATTATTTTATACCTTTTAGTGTATTTTATTTGTTGCATTTAATTTTTTGAAGTCGGTTTTTATTTTTTTCTTAAAAATTATTTTTATTTTTCTCTTTTTAGTGATGTTATTAATAGTGATCATATCATCAGAACTTGACCAAATTAATATGACACCATCCCTAAGACACCCCCTTTCGGATAAAAAAAGAACCATCGAAATCGGTTCATAAACAAAGAGGTTAGGTCTAAACAAACCTAATAAAAAAGGTCTAATACCTATGAAAAAAAAAACGAAAAAAAAATGGGACCAATCGGAAGCTAGACTGGACCCAATGCAAAAAAATTTTCAAAATCGGTTGACAATTGGCGGAGATATGAGGTAACATAGGCACAAAAAAAAAAAAAAAAAATCAGTCGAATAGAGAACCTCCTCCTTTTTTGAAGTCGGTTAAAAAGATATGATCCATTTAGCTATAATCCAGCATCATTTCGCTTTTAGCCCGCATGACGTTTTTTATATCAAACACTGATATGGATCACCAAATGAATTTGTAATCTGAGATGTTATATATTCAATCTCCTAGTCCAGCGCGCTAGATCTGTTAACACGTGTGTTAGGTGTTTGCTATTAATTAATCATAAGTTTCCTGTATTTGATTCGATCGCGAATCGAAAGCAGGTGATTTATGTCAAATATTAAGTGAAAATAATATCTGAATTTATATATTTCTGTGTAAGAAATAATGAATTTTTAAATATTTTTCTAACCAATATATTAAATAATAATTAATATATCAAAGTTCCATCATGAGCGCCTCGAGTAGTTGGATTTTGTCAAAAAAAAAAAAAAATTAAAAACTACATACCTGTAATCTTTTTTATCATTTTCTGATTTATTTGGAGGCGGTAAATATTCCATTTTATCATTTTCTATTATATTAGCATGACTGATATGATTTTTCATTAATGTTTCATTATTTATATGTTTTTTCATTTTTTTAAGCCAAATTGTTTTATCTATTTTATAGAAAAAATAAATTCAAAAAATTTATACAGTAATGAATTAAATAGGATATATATATATATAATTGCACATGAATAATTGGGGTATCTTCTTTTAAAAAAGACAAAAAATATTTGAAATCGAAACACCTGTTTTTATTCTAGGTTAATTTTGAGAATTCGAGAATCAAAATGAATTGTTGAGCGTTTCCTGTTCTGACTGATGGTCGGAAGTACCAACTTATAAAAAATTGAAGCTCAAAGACTAGGCGGAGATTTCAAAATGGACATGCCAGCTTACGGGATAAGTTATACGCACATTTTCCGGCAAATGAATACACTTACTGTTACAATATACATAAATGGGGGAAGAAATGAAGCATAATTAAATCTAATTAATTAATTCTTTAATCATTAATTTTTTTGTTAGGAAATTTATTAATTGAAATATTAGAAGTTAGATTATTCGTTTTATTTTCAGTTAATTCACGAGATTGAACAAAATGGAAAATTCTATTGAAAGAAACTTCCACCTTCTTTTTCATCCGGAGTTAACTCTTTTAAATGTGGCCATTTCAGTTTTAATTCTATTTCTAATTTTGGATGCAAAACGATTTCTTAATTGTAGATTTCATAATTTATTTATTTATTTCATTTTTCAACGGCTAGAAGCCTCAATTTACAAAATTATAAAATTATATATTACATACACAACAATATATTACAATACTCATTAAATACATCAACACATTACATAATTATACATTAGCATTATATTAGTTATTCATAAATTAGTGTGAGCAAATTAGTAGTAGTGAGTAAATTAGTAATCACAAAAAATAAAAGTTTCTTTCACTTTATTTGCATATCCTAGAAAAGTTTGATCTGAGATAAAAAATAACTCGCCTTTAGGGATTTCGCTGCTGAAATTCCATAAAAGGCATCTTCCTTCGAAAAAGTCAATGAAATGTATCGGTGATGAACCTGGTTCATATATATGTCAGTTTTTTATCTTGAGACAGTCTTATAACTCAAAAACAGTGCATTTTATGAAAAAAAAGTTTCAAATAAAAGTTTGTTTATTTCGAGGGGGAAACTAAACTACGTTATTGTTAGTCGACCTAGAACAACCTTTCAAGGGTATTTCAAGGTTAACTTCTGTTTTTTAAATAGAAACCTATATTTTTCGAATGTTTTCTACACTTGATTCAATCGCGAATCAAATGTAGGGAATTTTTGTCAAATATATATATTTTTCTTTACATTGCCTAAATTTACAAAAAAAGCTGAACAACTTTCATTAGAATTATTTTTTTATAAGACATCAAATAAACAATATATTAAATCAATTAGATCTAAAAAAAATTCAAATAATAATTATTTTAAACAATTTTTCAACTTAATTATCAAATAATAATGATCAAATATTTAATTATTAAATAAATAATTTAATAATAATTAATAATTTAATAATTTTTCGACTATGTTCTGTGACATTCCAGAGTGTATCGCAAGTCTTCTGGATTAATTCCAGTTCCAATTTCCTTATTTTTTTTAACAGATTTACAACACGATAAAATGAAGCTTATGAGAGTATATTCTTATCAGGAAAACGTTCGGCATCTATTTCAATGGCAGCCCCATAACACTTCTTCCACATTCACCATAAATTAAGACCATTTCAATTCTGTCTTTAAAAACAAATACTCCATTTTTATTATAGTAATATTGTATTACTATTGTTAGAGTTCGTGGCTGTGATGAAACTGTACTAGATGAAGGAGGAGGTATCAGCCAAAGATGGAATCATTTTCATTCTGAAACTTTTGGGTCCAGGCATGTTATAAATTCACATTAAGCTAAAAAAAAATTTTTATTTTTGACAAGGCTTGGTTCGATCACATATGTGTACCGCATTTTGTGTATAACTCCTAATTGACTGAAGATGGCCAAATAAAATTCAGGCCGAAACGTCTCATTAAAGGTGTTTTATTGAACCCAGTGATTCCATCTTTGGCTGATACCTCCTCCTTCATCTAGTATAGTTTCATCACAGCCACGAACTCTTACAATACTAAATAACTAAGTATTAATATGGCCTGAATTAAGTTGAATGATCAACCTCTCACCCGTAAAAGGGATAGCTTCACCCTTAATATATGATTTCCCTTAAAACAGTGGTTTCTTATAATAATAGATATCGATTAGGTCAAATCCAAAATTTGTATACATAATCAGTGCGACCCCAGAAGTCTAAAAATGGAAAAACTAACCGCCCAAAATGGGGGGGGGGGGGGGGGTGGGGTCAAAAAATGAAATTATAGGCTCTTGTTCCAAACTCAACCAAATTTTGTATACATAATCAGTGGGCACTCAGTAATCTAAAAATGCAAAAATTAACCCCCCCCCCCCCCTACATGATTATAAATAATTTTATTAAATATTAAATATAAGTGAGGGGCCAGGTTGTATGGAAAAGTCAAGTGGATGGCCACATCAGAACACGTCAGCTTATTTAAACCTAACTGTTAAGTTCATTTAATTTGTTACCCTAACAATTTAAGTCAATTTGGTGGTGGATCGGAAATTTTGATATTTTTTTAGGTTAAGAGTTTTCTGAAAAATAAATGCGTTCTTTTTTGCAACGAATTACGTTTTTTTCCCTTTTAAACATCCCAAAAAAGTAAGTGATAACCTTTCGAATACTAAAATTATAATTACTGGATAAAATTATAACTACTTATTAAATTATAATATTAGTACGCCTCTCAGGCGCATTGCGCCCGATCTGAGGAGTTCGAGTTTTGCTCCTGACGGAGGGTTAAAGACTTACTCAACAGATTGTTGATTATTTTCCACTATTTCTTGATTATTTCTCCAGATAATTTGCACTTTATGATTAGACTCGCTCGAATGAACGTCAATACATTCATGGGATTCATCGCAATCGCATGTTGTCTCTTGGCTTGTAGTAGTATTATTATATTTATGTTATCTGAGGTTCTCCACTGGCTGCTGCTTGTCCAGACTTGTCCCGATTGCTTGGATTCATTGCGTTCCACTTTGAATACATCACTTTTAAATTTATTTTGTAGTAGAGAATTACAAAAAATCTTTAACTGTTATACAAATATGCGAACCTTTATCAAATTTTAATCGACCGTTATAAACAGGTGTGTTCATTTTTCATATTTATTTATTAAATAAGCCATTAATGTAAATAAACAAAAGAAATTAACATGGGATATTTTATTAAAAAAAAAAAAAAATAAGAAAGACATAATTAATAAAAATAATTTTTAAGAAAAAAATAAAAACCGACTTCAAAAAATTAAATGCAACAAATAAAATACACTAAAAGGTATAAAATAATTATTATCTTATTTAGTTACAACTAAACGACGAAATATTAACATGAAATTACTTTTTGAAGTCGGTACCAAACAAACTATACCTATAAGCGAGCGTACCCGCCAAACGTACTAAGTAAGATCCGTCGAGTGCGATTCATAAAAGGTATATGTTTGGCACCGACTTCAAAAAGTAATTTCATGTTAATATTTCGTCGTTTAGTTGTAACTAAATAAGATAATAATTATTTTATACCTTTTAGTGTATTTTATTTGTTGCATTTAATTTTTTGAAGTCGGTTTTTATTTTTTTCTTAAAAATTATTTTTATTTTCTCTTTTTAGTGATGTTATTAATAGTGATCATATCATCAGAACTTGACCAAATTAATATGACACCATCCCTAAGACACCCCCTTTCGGATAAAAAAAGAACCATCGAAATCGGTTCATAAACAAAGAGGTTAGGTCTAAACAAACCTAATAAAAAAGGTCTAATACCTATGAAAAAAAACGAAAAAAAATGGGACCAATCGGAAGCTAGACTGGACCCAATGCAAAAAAAATTTTCAAAATCGGTTGACAATTGGCGGAGATATGAGGTAACATAGGCACAAAAAAAAAAAAAATTCAGTCGAATAGAGAACCTCCTCCTTTTTTGAAGTCGGTTAAAAAATTGAACTATACTGATTTAGTGAACGACTTTGGTGCTGTTAAAGCAAGAAAAATGGTTTTTTAATTCCAAATAACTTTTGTGATGAGGAAATGTTTTAGAATCAGTATTTGGTATTTCTACATGTATACAGTATCTTAACCTACTGTAAATTTAAAATTACAATAGTGTACAAGAACTGTTGACACAATTTGTCTGTAAAATATTTTTTATTTGTAAATAACACCAGTAAACTAATAACTGCTATGTTTGATGTTTCTAATTGTTATTTTATCCTATCTTTGTTACTTCCTAGTACTATTATGCTGATTTCCGGGCCGGGAGGAGCAAGGTATGGGGGGGGGCGCCAAACAAATGTTTTGCACGGGGCGGCAAAGTGAGTTGCGCCGGCACTGTTAATATGTTAATTATTCTTTAATATATTAATTAGAAAACTATTTAAATTCCTTATTTCTTATACAGAAATATATAAATTCAGATATTATTAGGTACTTAATATCTGACAAAAATCACCTGCATTCGATTCGCGATTGAATCAAATATAGGAAACTCATGATTAGTTATTTCCAAGTTATTGTTATAGATAGTGCTTAGATTCACCGCTCAATTGATAAAATAACGACACTAGAAGTTTGAACATCTTAAAAATTGTATTTTAATTTAGGGAAAATAATTGAAAAATCGTAAAAATTGACATTGGATATTGGGAACCTTCCCAATCGAATAGCTAAATAATAATAATATTCAAACCGTTCCCCCCCCATTGGGAATTAGAATTTATAAGGGGGGGGGGGAATAAGGTTTTAAATATATTAGCTCTTTAACTTCTAGGAGTAATCTGGAACTAAACTATTATTATTATTACAGTTTATTCATTCATTAGAATACAGGGTCTTTAATAGATACTAAATTTTATACATAATGTATTTTATGCGTAAGCAGAACGTCCTTTAATATTATTATAATATTATTATTATTATATGAGAGACTCAGAACCAAACTTGATCAAGTCCAACAATGATGATAGTTTCAAGATAATCAAGGTTAAAGTTTATTAACTCTTAGATAAGTGATTCCCAAACCTGGGGGCCCAAAATGAGGGGGGGTCAAAAAATGAAAATATAGACTCTTGTTCCAAACTCAACCAAATTTTGTATACATAATCAGTGGAGCCCCAGAAGTCTAAAAATGCAAAAACTAACCGCCCAAAATGGGGGGGTGGGGGAGTCAATAAAAATGAAAATCTAGGCCCTTGTACCAAACTCAACCAAATTTTGTATACATAATCAGTGGGACCCCAGAAGTCTAAAAATGCAAAAACTAACCCCCCCCTCACCATGATTATAAATAATTTTAGGGGCCAGTTTGTATGGTAAAGTCAAGTGGATGGCCACATCAGAACACGTCAGCTTATTTGAAAAAAATCACCAGATAATGTTTGATTAGCATTTCTCCGAGCTTTATTATATGTCCGAAGGGTTGTATTCAATCCTCTCTATACCCAAGTGCCAAAATAGAATTCCGCCACATTGGATTGTCCCCCGAGAAACTCGAGTTCAAATAAAACCCTTAAAACATATAATAAAGCTCATCCATAACATCTCGGGATTTCGTGATGTTTTCCAAGAATTAGATATTGGAAAAAATGATAATCATAGTTGAGAAAACAATTTTTTATGAGTGCTATAAACTATTAATAATTGAATATGGAAAAATTAATCTAGGTGGGAAAAAAGTTTGAAGAAGATCAGCAATGATCGGGCTCGAAACATAGTGGAGAATCAAATAAATATAGGTAATAAATTTAATCTGCTTTGTTTGTCCTTCATTATTTTATTAATTTTAGTAAGGATATAATGATCTAATATGCACTGGATTCTTATAACAATATAAAATAATAAATATTTACCTAGTAGATAAATTTTGAAGAATCAGGAAATATATATTGACATCTTCCTCAAAATTCATCATGATTTGAAAGACAGATTAAAATATAGAAACACGTCCATAAGTAGTGGGAAGATTTTCTTAAAATCTGAAATAGATTTAAAATGAAAATTAATTTTTCATTAAAAAATAAACTTCAAATAAAATAACAATGGACATAAAACTGAAAATTATGTTTCATTGAATTGATTTCAAAAAATATTTATTTTTAAAATGACTTATAGAGGAATAATTTAATATATATTTTCATCATGAGTTTCCTACATTTGATTCATTCGCGAATCGAATGCAGGTGATTTTTGTCAGATATTAAGTAATAATAATATCTGAATTTATATATTTCGTGTAAGAAATAATGAATTTTTAAATATTTTTCTAATTAATATATTAAGTGGATAGTATACTCAAAATAACTCACAAAGAGAAACAAAGGGGTTGTCCTCTGCTTGATGCAAATAAACATACACACATATATATATCGAGATGATATATCTGTATATATACTATTTATTTGTTTGAGACTATAGTTTCGAAGACTTGGTCTTCATCATCAGTCTTTCTTCAATTATAAATGTTTTTCATGGAGTCAATATCATATGGATATTGAAAACTTGGTGTTCTTTCGTCACTGCTGGAGGGCTAGAAAAAATATTCATATTTATTATCTTTATGTGCGTGTGGTGTGTGTTACAAGACTTCATATACCATTTATAATAAGGTATATCTAATTTTCTAAAATATGTAATATTCAGATCCAATAATAAATTGTATTATAACGTTCTATTCTTAAGATTAAGAATAATTTGTAAACAATCTAATAAATTAATTTTGTTAAGGGGAGGAATGGTATGTTCTTGGTGAAACATTTTAAATAAAGTAAAGAAAATATTTGTGAAACTCCTACCTAGTATTTTATATTTTAAATTTTAAAAAGTTTCTAAAATTTTTCGTAAAAATTTTCTTTACTTTATATAAGAGCGATATTGAATAATCTTTTTTTTTTTGATTTAGGAGGTGTTGGAGAATTTTCAACTTCTCTGTTGAATTAAATATTTATTTTTAAGAATTAATGAAATTTTTTGATGAGAAAATGATGAATGAAAATTTTAATAAAGAACAAAGCAGAATAATTTTTTTTTAGTTATATATATATTCAATCACAACTTTTTGATATTCAAGGCTGTCTTCTTCCAGCTTTCGTAAAGTTTACTTGTTAAGTGTAGTTTATATAATATCTTAGAAATATATTAACATTATTAAATTAATGCAAACGATAGTATTTCTTTAATTTTGATTTTTTTTTTGATAATTGATGAAAATTTTATAAAATCTAAACATACTTAAATATAAATAAAAACATTTAATCTGATTTGTTATCCTTTCATTATTTCATTTAACAAAGTATGAATACTGGATTATAATAACAATATAAAATAATAAATATACCAAGTAGAGACATCTTGTGAATCAGGAAATATGTATTGGTATCCTTCTTCAAAATCAAACACATCTGAAGAGAGTTTTAAAAATATAGAAAACTTCCTAAAGGTTTTCTTTAAATAGATTTAAAAGCGCAAAATTAATTTCATAAAATTTTTTAAATAAATTAACACTCGACTTAAAACTGAATTTCATTTAAGTTGTTTAAGATTTAAAGATTTATTAAATGAATTTAACTTTTAAGGACATCATAGATATTAGAGAAATATTTTTACATTGCATATCAGAGAGGTTCGTCCCCTTAGGAATCGAACCCAAGCGCTAACTAAGCTTGCCGGGCCAGTAGCCAAACCCTTAAGACAAATCTCTCTCTGACATGCAACATATATAAGTCTTATAGCTACTGGCCCGGCAAGCTTAGTTAGCGCTTGGGTTCGATTCCTAAGGGGACGAACCTCTCTGATATGCAATGTAAAAATATTTCTCTAATATCTATGATGTCCTTAAAAGTTAAATTCATTTAATAATATTATATACTGGGTTGATTTTTGAAATAATTTCCATCTTTTTTCAAAAAAAGACACTCAAAAGATACTTAAATCTTTGTTTTCACTGGAAAATATTTATATTTGGTGGTATTGAAAATAAGATACTGAAAAAACGTAATCAAAGTTGACAAAAGATTATTACGTTTTTAATATTAATATTTCTATATAAACATAATATTATAAAATTAATTTAGGTGAAAAGTTTGAAGAATTTAGAAAATGACGTTGAATCTAAATAAATTAAATGAAAATTTTAATCTGTTTTGTAGGGTTTAAAATCTAACAGCAACTCTTAAATTAAAAATAAAAATAAAATATAATTTACTAAAGCATATTTCCAATGCTAAATATTTACCTAGTAGAGACAACTTGAAGAATCAGGAAATATAAATATATTGGCATCCTCTTCAAAATTCATCATGATTTTAAAGACAGCTTGAAATATAGAAAACTCCTACAGATTAGATGGGAGATTTTCTTAAAATCCTGAAACAGATTTAAAAAGGGAAATTAATTTCATTAAAAAAAGTTTTCATCTAGATTAACAATGGACTTAAAACTGAAATTATATATAATTTAATTTAATTTTATAATGTCTATTTAAAAATTATTTGTTTATTTAATAACATTAGATAGATAGAAAGGATGTTCGAATTGAACACCTTGCATAGGGCCCTTGACACCCTAATTAGTGCACTGGGCAAAAGTGGTATTGGAAACTCCTATATTAGTCTTCTCAATCACAAACAACAAAAATAATACAAATTTTACTTGATTTATCATAATCTGTAAGAGAAATGCCAGGGAAAAAATATATGACTTTAATCAGTCTTAGCAAAAAAATATGTGAATATTTTTTTGTGAGGAAGGACCTTATATAATTAATGGATAATTAGATATTTATAATTTTTTAAAAATGTAATATCAATAATTCTATTATAAACTATATTTGATAAACATTTAGGAATAATTGGTAAAGAAATAATTGGAAATATGATACAGTAAATTGTTATTTTATTTATTTTTAATTTAAGAGTTGCTAAGAGTATGACCCTATGATAAATTAATATTTAAAAAATTAATCAATTATTAAAGTGAGTAAAATTAATAATAAGATTAATTAATATAAAGAACAAAGCAGCATACATTTTTTAGTAATATTTATAAAAATTCCTGCGACATTTCGACTTTCAAAGATGATGTCTTTTTCAAGATTTTATAATTTATCAAAAGTGGAGTTCAAATATATAGAAATATATAAACATTATCAAATTAATTAATGTTACCGTATGAGTGTTTTGAATTTTTGATTTTTTTTAAAATAGATGGAATTTTTTCAACATCACATAGAGGCAAAATCTCAATATAAAATTAATATGGCCAGAAAATAAGATCGATGAAAAAAAATTTAACTAGAGTTGATTTTTTATGAGTACTCCTAAACAGCTAGAATAATAATTGTTTCTATACTAGCTGCAAGGCGTCTGCTTTCACTCATACACTAATTAGAGTGGTTAGAAGAGATGTGCGAACCACTACTAATCAGTTAGTCAGCTAAGTGCTTAGTAAATGGAATAGTACTAATGGCAAGTACTAAGTCCGTGTAAACTAGGTTTATGCAAAGTTATATGACTCAATAAGCAATGGATTGTTATAATCATATAAATAATAAATTTTTACCAAAATTATCTCACATCTTGAAGACTGGGATTAGAAAAGGATATCCCCCTCAAAAATCATCTTAGCTTGAAGACACATTGCAATACATACAGCGCATATTTCTTAAAATCTGCAATATAAATAGAATAGTAGTAGTAGTAGAGTGTATGGAATACTAAAAATAGGTATAGAAATAGAAAATGAATTTTAAATAAATCAGCAATGCCTAACCGTAGAAAATTAATATCATTGATTGTTATATTAAAAAATTATTATGAACATGTCAAATTAAGTTTTAATAAATATTTTAAAAATATGTATATGAATAAAACAGCAAATAAATAATTAACTTACGAAATATTTCTTTTTAGGAATTTATTAATCCAACTTAACCAACTGCATCATCACAGACAACATATTTGATGATTTTGCCTATCATTTCAAATAACACACCTAGATTTTTTATTCATATCAATTTAAATAAAACTTTTTAGAAAATATTAGTGAAATTTTCAATGAAATCTTATTAAAATCATTATAAATATAGAATTAAAATAAAATATAAAATAAATGACATATTAAACAGAGAAAAAATATCAACTAAACGCCATCTCTCGTCAGTAGACGGAACTGAATTCAAATTCAAAAATTATATTATTTTCTTCGATAAATAATTAGTAATTTTATTTATTAGCAATTACATTTAAGATATTAAACTATCAATAGAGATAATTGTTCAAGTCGTTGAAATTATAATTCTTGATTATGTAATTATTAAAATGAATCATAAGTCGCAAAATGATCCTATTTTTAAAAAAGCGTTATTGTCATCGGTGGCTTCCTTTAAATGAATTCTCTCACTGGTAAACAAGATATAATATCAAAACTTTATTTAAAAAATGCACTAAAATGGAATTGAATTTAAAATTTTAACTTGTAAATTTCACTGTGATGTTCCAACATCATTTACTTTGTAACCTTTGGATCAGTGGCGGAACAACAAATTTTTCACTTTGTAAGTGGCGAGGGGCACTATGCAAAACCTAGACAAAGTTCTTTGTGTGTGTGTGTGTGTATTTAAATTCCAAATTAAATTAGGGAAAATTTAAGTAAAATTTGAAAATAATAAATTCAAAAAATAATGGTCGCTTTCGGATTTCACCCCCTCCCCCCCCCGCCCCCCTATTGAACTCAAGTTTTACTTTTAAATAAATTTTATTTTATTCTAATAGTATATTATATACAGAGCTCGAATATAATATTTATTTTTATATCTCTCCTAAAAATTAAATTTTTGAACCACTCCAAAAATACTGAAGTGATACAAAGGGCCCCCCCCCCCCTTACCTCTCATTTTCAGATATTTTTAAGAAAATAAAGTTTTAATTTTAAAGAAATTTTATTTTATTCTAATAGTATATTATATACAGAACTCGAATATAATATTTATTTTTATAAATCTTCTAAAATTTAACTTTTGAGCCACCCCAAAAATACTGAAGTGATACAAAGGCCCCCACCCCTTACTTCCTACTTTTTAAGAAAAATAAGTTTTAATTTTAAATAAATTTTATATTTTTCTTATCTATCTACTCTTATTAAACGAGCAAAAAAATTGTCTTGTCATATTTGTTTATATATTTGTATCTCAGTTCTATTTTGAAATGGGTCTCACCGATTTTGACGAAACAAAAATCTATTAACAAGTTTTGAGGATGAGAAAACAATCTGGCTAGGTCTGACCTCGACAAATTTAATCTTAATTGATCTTTTCTTAATTAAAGTAATTATTGATAGATGAAAATCTCAATAAAAAAAGTTTCTTTACATTTTTTTCAATTAGCTTTTATTTTTAATTGGTTTTTTAATTTTAAAAACCCACTAATAGGTTATAGCAAATATTAATATATTATATTAAAATTAGCAATATTTTGGGGGGGGGGGGGGAAAGTAAAAAAAAAAAGGTTTTTTTCTTTAATTAGTTTGCCTCTTATAAAAAAAGGAAAAAGATAAGGAAGAGGGGGAGAAGGAACGGTTAAAAAAAAGTATTGATAAATGGTTTATAAAATTTTTTATTTTTAATTAACAGGTGTGTTTAAGCAAATAAAGTGGTTTGAAGTGGCTTTCTTTTTATATAACTTGGAAACAAATCTTACTTAATTTTATGTTTTTATTTCAACTCCCCATATGATTATTTTTTTCTATTATTATTTTCCCTATTTATTTTTTTATAATGTTTATCAATATGAACGAATGTGGGCAAATTGGTCTAAGAGTAAACAAATATACACATAATATGTAGACCATTAGAAAGATAGAAATGCAAAAACTGGGTGCGGGGTGGGGGTGGATGTGGGGAGGTGGAGGAGGTGAGGTGCAGTTGTGGGGGATCCGGGGTGGGGAGGCGGTTGGGGTGAGGTGGGGTGCAGTGGTGGGGGCGAGGTGTGTGGTTTCCGGGAGGGGGGGGGGGTCAGGGGTTACCTGGGCTCGGTGGCTCCAGGTACTTAGTAATATAATATATACAGAACTCGAATATTAATATTTATTTTTAATAAATCTTCTAAAAATTTAAATTTTGAACCACTCCAAAAATACTGAAGTGATACAAAGGGTCCCTCCTTACCTCTCATTTTCAGATATTTTTAAGAAAAATACGTTTTAATTTTAAATAAATTTTATTTTATTCTTATAGTATATTATATACAGACCTCGAATATAATATTTCATTTTTATATATCTTCTAAAACAATTTAATTTTTGAACCACTCCAAAAATACTGAAGTGATACAAAAGTGTCCCCAGAGGGTAAAGGGGTAACCTTTTATTTTCAGATTTTTTTAAGAAAAATAAGTTTTAATTTTAAAGAAATTTTATTTTATTCTAATAGTATATTTATTATATGCGATTGATCAAAATCACGGGTTTAGCTTGTTTTTGTGTCAACAATTCAATCTGTCATTGTCTCATCTTCGGGAAACTTTAATTTGATAGGATTTTTCTTAATTAAAGTCCAGGTGGGTGTGTCAACAAAAATTTATAATTACTTTTTTCAATTCTTTTGAATAATTGATTGTCTGTTTGTTTTTAATTTTAAAAGCAACTCTTAGGTCATTTTCAAATATTATTATTATATTAAAATTATAATCTAATAGAGGTATTTGCTATTTTCTATAAAATGAAATTACCAGACCGTCATTTTTATCTTATTAAAAAAAAAAAAAATTATTCGAAGGATAGCTTCCTTCTCTTCAGGGGTTAAATAACTCATCAAAAGTACTAGTGTGTAGGTACTTGCGTATATTAATATTATTTTTAATTTCAATTAAGTTCAAAACTCAGAGTCGGTCAAAACTTGGCCAAAAAATACATTAAATTTTATTTAATTTTGTCTGCATAATATCAATTTTGGCTGTGTTTAAAATTTAAGGTAGTTGTTTCGCGACAATACTAGCAAAAAGTTAATGCTAGAGTATATAGAACAGACAATAAGGATTCATAATTCATAAGCCCAAAACTTTTTGCTGTTTATGTACCACTACTAGCCAATCCCGTGCTCGTTTGACAAATCTGGCAACACTGTCCGAGCTTGTATATATTTTATCATAGAAATGTCAGATAAAGTACATTATAAAGGGAGATTTATAAAACAAAAAGTTCTTAATAAGCGATTGAAAGCTGTTGCGACAATGGCTGAAGCGAAAAAACGTCAAAAAAATGTACTAAAGTTAACCCACTTTTTAGGTTAAATACATGCGTTGTTGCCAGCTTGTTTTTAGTGTAAATTTTTCATTATACATTTTTCATTATTTATTCATTATTATCTCAGAAACTGTGTTGTAACTATGAATTAAAATTTTCTTAAAAAATGTATTAGTTATTGTTTAATGTTGGTTTAGTTTTTTATAACAATGGTAAGAAGAGTTTCTTAATTATAATTAAATATGTATGTAAACTTTCCGATATCCCGTATAGTGCAATGTATAAGAGTCTGAAAAACTCTATCTTTGGAATTTAATATCTCCGGAACTATATTGTTCATAAATTTCGTTTTGCCACCAATCGATGCAGAAGTATTTAAATAATAATCTGTCTAAATTTCAAAAAAATCCTAAGAAAACCCATATGGTGAAACAACTACCTTAAAATAAAAAATTAAAACATTGCTTTTAACTATATAATAAGAAAATTACCAAGCAACCCTGGTCCGTTAGGTACTTTATTTGAAAAACAACTGATTTGATTTATTATATTTCGAATTAGGAGCAGGGCCGTCTTAAACTAGGCTGGGGCCCTTGGGCACACAAGAATTTGGGGCCCTTTTTGGAAAGTAAAAAAAAAGCGAATTATAATAACATTTTTTTTACTAAGTATGACCATTTATTATAGGTAATCAAATACAGCTATGATATAATATGCCATTAATCAAGAATGCTGCTGGTTTTTTGGTTACGATTACGATAACGGATTCTTTCGGGATTTCTGTTGAGCAAAATCTTCTATTATATCCTTAAAGTCAATTTTTTGAAGGATATCACTTTCTATGCACATAATTGACAAATTACTCAGTCGTTCTTGTAACATTGTTGTTCGCAATTCATTTTTTATTCTCTTAAGCTGCGAAATTGACCGCTCTCCTGCTACAATTGGTAACCATTAGGAAAGGAATATTCTTGTAGCAATTTCTACGTTTGGAAAAGTTTCTTCCAATTTATCTGATTTTATTAGGTTATGTAAGGTTGAGATATTTAAATCCGCTGATTGCTTTGTTATGTTTTTACTTTATCCAATGCGAAGCATGGGAGAAAGTATTGGAATCGCTCTCGCGGCAAGCGTGGCTTCAAAGGGTCCTCAGGTAAAGACTACGGAACCCATGGACTCAATTAAAGTCACAAATTGTAGTATTCAATTAGGTTGAATTTTAGCACGTGACGGTTTTGCCAAAAATTACATGGGGTCTCGTCGAGAGGCCAAAAAGTGCGATTTTTTCATTTAGTGCGTGCGTATGGATGTATGGATGGATGTATGGATGGATGTTATCGTTTTTTTGGCCCACGATTTTTTCCACACCGTTGCACCAATTGAAATGAAATTGAAAACCTACCATTAGTTTAACAAAATGAAGCGCTGATTAGTTTTTGGTACATATCGGACCACAAACATTAGTACTTTATTTCAGTACTTTTTTAGTTTTTTCTAAATATCTTGAAAATGACTTAACCAATTTTGATGAAATTTAATATCCTAATTAAGTACCTTGGGGACCACAAAAAAGGTTAAATAAAGTTTTTAGTAAAATTATATTTTAAAGTACTTTACTCAAGAACATATTAATATTTCAAATGAATTTGGATAAAGTTTAGCAACGATCCGTTGCAGTTTATTTAATATTGCCCTCCCCCATAAAAAATTTCTAGATCCGCCCCTGTTCTTAGTATCTTAGTTCATAACATTTACCTTTTAATTTTAGTTCCTAGTTCAGAGTTCACTTATCGTTCACAGGTTCGCCTAGTTCACCTTCAGAGTTCAAACTTATTTCCATTTCAAATAAAAATTAAATTATTTTTAATGATTTAAATATTTTTATCTGTTATAAAAGCTCAAACGCAAATAAAAGCAATGCAATTAATTATGCAGTTGATTTTTAATTTTATTTTCTGTAATTTCATTTTTCACATTATATAGATATATACTTATTTTTTATTTTTAAATATTTATTATTTATATAAAAAAATTCTCTTATGGTCTGCACCTGCAGAGGTCTACATCTGCATATATACCAACCAAATTATTTCATCCTCATAAAAATTAAATGAACTATATCAGGGGTGGCCAAAACGCCGACCGCAAGGGCCTATAAACATTATTTTTTTTTTAATAAGCATGTGTGTGGGGCCTTTTGACCCCCCCCCTGGGGACTCGGGCCGCCCCCCTTTGATAAAAGATCTTATATACATCGGCCACCTCCTGAACTATATAGTTCAATTGAACTAGTTCCATATAATGAACGAACTATAAAAGAACTATTCCCAAAAGAACGATTTTTCCCATCTCTACAGTTGAGCTGAGAGAACAAACTTGGTTGCCCTCTCTGCTATTACTAACTGGTCTATTGTTCTCCTGAGACGGCATTCAGAGGCCGCATTCCTTTCCAAACGAACCCTTTACTAAGAAGAGTCTTAGCAAAGATCCCGGGTTCGAGCCCCGGCTGATCCTTCCTTTTGTCTATAATAAAAATAATCTTTTCTCCGTTCCCTAAATTTAAGTCTTAACAATATTTCGAAAAATGTATTCAAAAAATAAATTCCATTACCCATCGCATCGGGTCTCCTCCAGAGGCCAAAAAGATTGATTTTTTAATTCAGCAGGTAGGGATGTATGCCGGGTGAGTTCTTTTTTTCTGGAGAGTGTCTTATAATTAAAAAAACAGTGCATTATATGGAAAAAAAGATTAGAATAAAAATTTATTTATATGTAGGGGGAAACTAAATTACGCTATTGTTTTGTCGACCTAGAACAAGCTTTCAAGGGTATTTTAAGAAAAAGTTGTGCTTTTTAAATGGAACCCTATATTTTTCTATCCGTCTACTTAATCTACAAAAAAACTGAACAACTTTAATAAAAACGATTTTTTTATACGACATCAAATAAAAAAAATATACATGAATCAATTAGATCTCAAAAAAAATTCTAAATAATTATTTTTAACAATTAATCAACTTAATTATCAAATAATAATGAATAAATAATTAATTATTAAATAAATATTTATTAAATCAAAAAGTCACAACAATGAAAATAAGTGTTTATAATGATAGTTCTTAAGGAATTTGGTCGTTGGTACTTAGTGAAACATTTTTTTTAAAATTATTGGATAAAAATACTTGGTAGGTTTCACATTAAGATATAAAAAAATAAAACGTTCTGTATTCTCCTGAAGATGGGTTAGTCACCCGAAATATATATATCGAGATTAAAGATTCTCTCAAAAATAAATTCGTTTTATTTTTTTATATCTTAATGTGAAACCTACCAAGTATTTTTATCCAATAATTTTAAAAAAATGTTTCACCAAGTACCAACACCAAATTCCTTAAAAACTATTATAAACACTTATTTTCATTGTTGTGACTTTTTCGATTTAATAAATATTTATTTAATAATTAATTATTTAATCATTATTATTTGATAATTTGTTGAAAGAATTGTTAAAAATAATTATTTAGATTTTTTTTCGAGATCTAATTAATTCATGTAATTTTTTTATTTGATGTCGGAGAAAACTAAATAGTTTTTATTAAAGTTGTTCAGTTTTTTTGTATCAAGTAGATTTTTTGATAGAAAAAAACAGTCTCATTTAAAAAGCACAACTTTTTCTTAAAATACCTTTGAAAGCTTGTTCTGTATCGATAAAACAATAGCGTAATTGTAATTTCACATATAAATAAATTTTTATTCTAAACTTTTTTCCATATAATGCACTGTTTTTTTTTTTAATTATAAGACACTTTCAGGAAAAAAGAACTCACCCGCATACATCCCTTTACCTGCTGAATTCAAAAAATCAATCTTTTGCATTCTGGAGGACCTGATGCGATAAGTAATGGAATTTAATTTTTTGAATACATTTTTCGAAATATTGTAAAAGGACGTGAATTTAGGGGAACGGGGGGGGAAAGGGCCAAAGGCGCAAATTTAATGTTATTAAAAAAAAAAAAAATGTTTATATGCCTTTGCGTATCGGCGTTTTGGGCCACCCCTTATATAGTTCATTTAATAATTTGGTTGGTATATATGCAGATGTAGACTTCTGCAGGTGCAGACTCATAAGAGAATTTTTTATATAAATAATAAATATTTAAAAATAAAATAATTATATATCTATAAAATGTGAATTGGGTTTCTGGAAAAATCAACTGCATAATTAATTGCATTGCTTTTATTTGTGTTTATTTTACAATAGATAAAAATATTTAAATCATTAAAAATAGACTTTAATTTTTTATTTGAATGGAAATAAGTTTGAACTCAAGCTGTGAACTAGAAACCTGAACGATAAGTGAACTCTGAACTAGGAACTAAAATTAAAAGGTAAAATGTTGGGAATCATAAGATACTAAGAACAGGGGCGGATTCAGAAATTTTTATGGGGAGGCAATATTAAATAAACTGCAACGGATCGTTGCTAAACTTTATCCAAATTCATTTGAAATATTAATATGTTCTTGAGTAAAGTACTTTAAAATATAATTTTACTAAAAACTTTATTTAACCTTTTTTGTGGTCCCCAAGGTACTTAATTAGGATATTAAATTTCATCAAAATTGGTTAAGTCATTTTCAAGATATTTAGAAAAAACTAAAAAAGTACTGAAATAAAGTACTAATGTTTGTGGTCCGATATGTACCAAAAACTAATCAGCGCTTCATTTTGTTAAACTAATGGTAGGTTTTCAATTTCATTTCAATTGGTGCAACGGTGTGGAAAAAATCGTGGGCCAAAAAAACGATAACATCCATACATCCATCCATACGCACGCACTAAATGAAAAAATCGCACTTTTTGGCCTCTCGACGAGACCCCATGTAATTTTTGGCAAAACCGTCACGTGCTAAAATTCAACCTAATTGAATACTACAATTTGTGACTTTAATTGAGTCCATGGGTTCCGTAGTCTTTACCTGAGGACCCTTTGAAGCCACGCTTGCCCCGAGAGCGATTCCAATACTTTCTCCCATGCTTCGCATTGGATAAAGTAAAAAACCACCGGTATATTGATATTATTGATAGATATATAGCAGAGGTGGCCACAACGTGGCTCGCGAGCCGCATGCGGCTCTTCAGTCAATCTCGTGCGGCTCTTGAACCCTCTTGAATAATACTGATTTTAAAAAGTACAGGGTGGGGCATAAAGATCTACCACATTTTGAAGAGGTATAAAAAAATGAAAAAATTTAACTAGGAAAAAACTGAATATATTTTTGAAAAGAACATAAAATAATTTTTTTTTAATGTATTTTAAACATTATCAGACAAAAAGGGGGGGGGGGGGGGTCAAAAATGAAAATTCTAGCCCTTTCGACCAAACTCAACCAAATTTTATATACATATTCTGTGGACTCCCAGAAGGCTAGAAATGCAAAAACTTATACCCAAAATAGGGGGGGGGGGTCAAAAATGAAAATTCTAGCCCTTTCGACCAAACTCAACCAAATTTTGTATACATATTCTGTGGACCCCCAGAAGGCTAGAAATGCAAAAACTAACCACCCAAAACGGGGGATGGGTCAAAATTGAAAATTCTAGCCCTTTCAACCAAAATCAACCAAACCCCCCCAACAACAACTTTTATATGAAATTTTTTAAACCCAACTTAAAATTAACAAAATCTACTCCCGACCCCCCCCGCTAGACAATGCAAAAACTAACCACCCTAAATGGGGGGAGGGTCAAAAATGAAAATTCTAGCCCTTTCGACCAAACTATGTATACAAAATTTGGTTAGTTTTTGCATTTCTAGCCTTCTGGGGATCCACAGAATATGTATACAAAATTTGGTTGAGTTTGATCAAAAGGGCTAGAATTTTTTTTTGACCCCCCCCCCCCCCCCCTTTTTGTCTGATAATGTTAAAAATACATTTAAAAAAAATTTCATTTATTTTATTTTCAAAAATAAATTTAGTTTTTTTCTAGTTAAATTTTTTCATTTTTTTATATCTCTTCAAAATGTGGTAGATCTTTATGCCACACCCTGTATAATAATTAAATTAAAAAAATAATAATACAAAAATTATTTTTGTAATGTTATAAGTAAGTAGAGCAAAAAATATATGTTACTTCATTTATATATTTTATAAAATAAAATAAACTGCAACGGATCGTTGCTAAACTTTATCCAAATTCATTTGAAATATTAATATGTTCTTGAGTAAAGTACTTTAAAATATAATTTTACTAAAAACTTTATTTAACCTTTTTTGTGGTCCCCAAGGTACTTAATTAGGATATTAAATTTCATCAAAATTGGTTAAGTCATTTTCAAGATATTTAGAAAAAACTAAAAAAGTACTGAAATAAAGTACTAATGTTTGTGGTCCGATATGTACCAAAAACTAATCAGCGCTTCATTTTGTTAAACTAATGGTAGGTTTTCAATTTCATTTCAATTGGTGCAACGGTGTGGAAAAAATCGTGGGCCAAAAAAACGATAACATCCATCCATACATCCATCCATACATCCATCCATACATCCATCGCACGCACTAAATGAAAAAATCGCACTTTTTGGCCTCTCGACGAGACCCCATGTAATTTTTGGCAAAACCGTCACGTGCTAAAATTCAACCTAATTGAATACTACAATTTGTGACTTTAATTGAGTCCATGGGTTCCGTAGTCTTTACCTGAGGACCCTTTGAAGCCACGCTTGCCCCGAGAGCGATTACAATACTTTACCCATGCTTTGCATTGGATAAAGTAAAAATGGCACTTTTTGGCCTCTCGACGAGACCCCATGTAATTTTTGGCAAAACCGTCACGTGCTAAAATTCAACCTAATTGAATACTACAATTTGTGACTTTAATTGAGTCCATGGGTTCCGTAGTCTTTACCTGAGGACCCTTTGAAGCCACGCTTGCCCCGAGAGCGATTACAATACTTTACCCATGCTTCGCATTGGATAAAGTAAAAATGGCACTTTTTGGCCTCTCGACGAGACCCCATGTAATTTTTGGCAAAACCGTCACGTGCTAAAATTCAACCTAATTGAATACTACAATTTGTGACTTTAATTGAGTCCATGGGTTCCGTAGTCTTTACCTGAGGACCCTTTGAAGTCGCGCTTGCCCCGAGACCGATTACAATACTTTACCCATGCTTCGCATTGGATAAAGTAAAAAATGTGTCTTTTTTTTTTAATAAACCATTAATTAATCTCCAAACAATCTGGCTCGCTTTGAAACAGTTTTAAAATTTTGCGGCTCCCAAAGTTAAGGTTAGTGGCCACCCCTGATATAGTACTTTTGTTTTATTTTGAATTCTGATCTATAGCAGGATTATTCAGGATTGCGCAACAAAAATTAGAATAATAAAATATGAAATTTGTAGCCACAGTATCTAAATATTTAGGGCAGGGTAGCGATTTTGACCACAAAAAAATGTCTATAACTCGAAAACTATGAGACTTTTATTAAAAAAAAGTTTTATGTTTAGGACCGTCTTAAATTACCCTATTCTTTGTTCACGGTTTATCGTTGTGATAAGGAACACCCTGTATATTATGTAATATGTCTATTTGTTGTCTAGTAGAAAAATAAGCCACAAGTATAGGAAAGTCATTATTTTATTTTATTTGGATTTATGATCTTTTGGTACTTTTTCTCTTTATATGTACCTACTCCATCAATATCCAAGAGAAACATTTCTGTTGAGTTCTCATTCGCCTTTGCACTAATTTAATTGAAGACATATTTATGAGAGCATTTCACACGCCACAATTAAGAAGGAGAAATAACACAGGGGTAGTTGGGGTGTTAGGAGTGAAAATAAAAGGGAAGAAATGTTCTAAGGGGTGGCAGGAGAAATGCACAAGCCTCTCTGCACCCTCGGTTATTAACAAATGGCAATGAAATTACAACGTTCACGGTTATGTCGATTTACTTTAATGGATTTTAATGAACAAATTTCCCGACATTTACCAGCAGACATATTGAGTGACCTACCAATAAACAGGAAATTAACATTTAAAACAACGTATAACTAATTGCTGCCTTTCCACTTTTAGAGTTATTTTGGAACTTCAGGTCAAGAAGGAAAGCAATAATTTAAATCTTTTTGGTTTTATTATTTATTTTAAATATTGATGAAGCTCTATAATACTTTGAGGTATACTAGGTTTGGCGGTTAATAATGTCCTTTTTTTCTAACAGATGGCATTTCGGTATTTTTCCACCAAACTCATCCAAATATTTTTTTGGTTTTATAGTGTTGGTAATCACCTTTCAAACGGCATATAACATGTCAACATTCGGTTCATTTGTGTATGAGATATTGGCTTGTAAACATGGCGGATTTTGTGCCGAAAAAAGAGCATTTGCGGGAGGTGATGTTGCACTATTTTTTAATGAAGAAATCGGCTGCGGAAACGGCTCGTATTCTCGGGGGAGTTTATGGGGACCATGCTCCATCTGAAAAAATCTGCCAACGTTGGTTTGGACGGTTTCGAAGTGGTGATTTTGATGTGAACGACAAGGAGCGGCCTGGACAGCCGAAAAAGTTTGAGGATGCTGACCTGGAGGACTTGCTGGCAGAAGATCCGCGCCAATCGCAAGGAATGCTTGCAGAGAGACTCGGAGTAGGCCGCAGAACAGTTGGTGACCGGCTGAAAGCATTGGGAAAGATCCACAAGGAAGGCAGATGGGTGCCACATGACTTGAACGACCGGCAAATGGAGAAGCGAAAAATGATGGCTGAAATGTTGCTGGTTCGTCAAGAAAGGAAGTCGATTCTGTATCGTATCGTCACGGGAGATGAAAAGTGGATCTATTTCGACAATCCCAAGCGCAAAAAGTCATGGCTTTCACCTGGAGAAGCGGCACCATCGACCCCACGGAAGAATCGGTTCGGAAAGAAAACAATGCTGTGCATCTGGTGGGACCAAAAAGGTTTGCTGTATTATGAGCTGCTAAAACCGGGCGAAACTGTTGATGCGGGCCGTGAGTGAGTCAAAATATTTTAATTTTAGAAATGGTTTTTACTCGTCACAAGTGATATCTGATATAAATGTAAATATATTATTGATTTAGGAGAATTTTTAGTTCATGTGTAAAATACATATTATCTATATTTATAACCAAGTCATACAATTTAAAACTAAATATAAAATTATAAATTCTTCACCAAAAAAAATAAAAAGATTATTTAAACTTTAAAATCATAATTTATTAAAATAATGTCTAATGGAAAACGTATATTGCACAGAGGTAGGCAGAAAAATTTTCATCGGGGGGGGGGGGGGGGGGTCAACCCACAAACCAAAATATTTACTGGGAATTTTTTTTTTATTAAAACAAATAGATACTTTAAGAAGTTAAAAAGAACATATTTATTGATTAAACATATGAAATATATCTAATTACGGTTAGTTTGCCATAAGAAACGGTTTGTCTTACTCATCCCATCGGTCCTGTCCTGGGGGGGGGTGTTCTGACCCTAAGTATAATGTTTTGTTTTTGAATATTAAATGTAAATATATTTCAATGTGCTTGCTTTGACAATTTTTTTTTTTTTTTATATTATTTATTGGCATCGGGCACAACCCATTTTGCCAGCCAATATATTCACATTAACTCTACAAAAATCAAAACAACAAATTTAAAAAAAAAAAAATAAAAAATAAAAAATAAAAATAAAAAAAAAAAAAAATAAATAGCAACCTAAAAAACTTACCGCAAAATATCACAGCCCAGAGATATAAGGAACTGAAGAACCAGCTTTCCTAGTTCTCCCCTTCGGATATGCAGGCAAGTAATATCTGCGCATTTGTAGGGAACTGATCTTTCCCCTGAACCCTGTCATAAAATCGGTCTATATTTTCGTCGAGACAACCCATTGTTTACAATTAATTTAGATAAATTAGATTTTTAATTTAATATATTTTGAGTGGAAAATTCCCTCTGAAAAATTATCTAATCAGACACTGATTATTAGTATATAGTTAAGCCAGACACTGCCAAAATAATAACATTCATGGCGAAGGTAAAATTTTGAAACTATAGTCGTAAATAATTAAAATATATAATACTATATGTAGGTAGATATAATTGTAGCTTAAACACGCCACGTGACTTTACCATAGGAAAAGGCTTACCATCTCCCCTATATATAAAATATTTTAAATAACATACATCTAGATATAGAATGACGTTAAAAACAGAAAATTATTAGAACCTTGTTAGGGTTCTGTTTAAAAAAGAAAATCGAGACCTCACAGTGTCTTAATGTTTGTCTGTCAGATCATTATTATAGCTCGTAAATTAAATAAGATAAGTGTACAAACTTGAAATTTACAGAGTTACCATTAATGCATTCATCAAAAAATCGTATTAAGAGTTTAATCTAGTGATTAATTTGGGGCGAGGGGGGCGGTCTAATTTTATATGGTAAAAAAATAAAAAATATTTGTTTATTATAGAATATGAAGTATTTCTCAATGATCTTTTTTAAGAAAAAATAAAAGGTTTTTTAAATTTATTTCGAATTAAAATGACCGTATGTGAGAACCCTAAAGAAGCCATTTTTATATGATTTTTGTACTATCTCAATTTCATTCCAATACTTAAATAAAATTCTGGAAAAATTTCACGAATTAACTCATTCCCTCCTTATCAACGACAAATAAGAATATATTTGGAATCTCAAGTACTTTCAAAATATGTATTCAATGCCAGGTCCTCAAGAATTATAATAGCGATAAAAGGTCACTAATCCAATATTTTCTATGCAGCCACTCCATAGGCCAGTAGTTCAGATCTCAGCTACTTCAACATTGTACTTTAAATACCTATAGTTTGTTCTTTGTTTCAGTATAGATGAGTATTTTTTTTTTTAATATTAAATAATAATAAAATTATAATATTAATTCAGTATTTTAAAAAGCTATGTTCTAAAACTAAACTTAAATAAGAATATGTTATTATTTACTATGATCAATGATAATATAATATTTATTAGTTACGGAATCATCGGTAAGCGATCCCGAAATGCTCTTGCCCGGCTTATTTATTTGAGTATCAGAAAAAAATGACCGAGAATTGTGTATTTTGAGTAAAGAACTGTCCAGTCTTGTCATCCTAATCAATCAAAGTCATGTTTAATTAATTAATCTGGTCTAAATAAGATAATGAGTCTATTTCAGGATTTGAAGCTGTTTCATGAGCACAATGGGCGCGCCTCATTAAAGTTAGATATCACTAAGAGTAAGCAGAATATAAATAAGTTAAAGAGTGTGTCTTCTGCTTGATGTTGATAAATACAGGGTGTAATATAATAATGTATACTAATAATATAATAATGTGTCTATAATAGGCAAAGATTAGTTCAATTAAGATGCGATACAATTGATGGACATATTAAATAAAAAAACATTATCAAAATATTTTTTTTTAATTAGCTATTTTTTTTAAAGAAGGAAGTACAAAGTGTTGTAGCATTTTGGAATCTCGACTAAATGGGCCAATTTTCTTAAATAGCTATCCATGCTAGTCTAGCTATAGATTTTGTTATAGCTGATCAACATTTTTTAAAACATAAGTCAGGCAAAAATATTTTTTTCTCCAAAAGTATAGTACTTATGGTTTTATTTTGAATTCTGGTCAATACAAACTTTCTTATACCACTGGCTCATTTCCGGGGAGCTGGAAAACTGCAAGAATTCAACCAATAAAAAAAAAGGAGATTCTTCAAATGTACCCAATTATCGTCCGATCGCTATAACTTCGGTTCTTTCCAAAATCATGGAAAAAATAATTAATGAGCAAGTTCTTCACCATTTAGAATCTAATAAACTAATCCATGATAGTCAATACGGCTTTAGACAATCTCGGTCCACCGGCGACATTTTAGCATATATAACTCATATGTGGAATAAAGCACTAGAGACTGGTAAAGAGACTTTCGTAATAGGCTTAGACATTTCAAAGGCCTTCGATCAAGTCTGGCACAAAAATCTTCTTGCCAAATTACCTGCATTTGGCCTCCCCCGAGCCTCTGCAAGTTGCTTGAGAGCTTTCTCTCAAACCGCTCTATTAAAGTCGAGGTTGACGGAATATCATCCTCGTCCTTTAATACTAATGCTGGAGTTCCTCAGGGCTCAGTCATTTCTCCCACGCTCTTTATTATCTATATTAATGACCTATTAAATCTGCCCTCCAATCCAATACATTGTTACGCTGACGATAGCACCCTCCACAACGCTCAATCCTTACTAGACGATCGCGCAAACATAGCCTCCTCAATAAATTCAGACTTAAGCATGCTAAAAAAATGGGGATCTCACAACTTGGTAAACTTTAATGCTGGTAAAACACAATGCTGCCTAATTTCTAGGCGCGCAGATAGGAACCTTCCGGACATTTCCTTTGATTCGAGCTCATTGGAATTTCGTAATAAAATATCATTGTTAGGTGTCTCCTTAGGTTCTGACCTCTCTTGGAATGACCATATTATCTCAGTAGCAAAGGCTGCAGCATGTAAGCTTGGCTTTCTTTTCCGAACCAAACGATTTTTCACCCCCACTCAACTCCTTATATTATACAAGGCTCAAATTCGCCCCTGTCTTGAATATTGCTCGCATTTGTGGAGAGGGGCCCCCAAGTATTCTCTTGAAACCCTGGACGCAATTCAGAGACGAGCTATCAGACTGATAGGCGATCCTACATTAACTGACACTCTCGACTCCCTAGCCCATCGTAGATCTGTCTCCGCCCTTTCCCTTTTTTATAGATACTACCATGGCTTTTGTTCTGACGAAATAAAATCGATAATCCCACCAAGGGCTTCATTTGCGCGAAATACACGATTTTCTAAAACTCAACACCCCTACGCGCTTAAATTGGATACTAACCGAACAAACGCATTCGCCAATTCGTTTATCCCTATGACATCTAGAGACTGGAACTCTCTTCCGCTTTCCCAACTTATAACCTTCAATCTTTCAAGACTCGCATCCATAAATACCTTCAATTCAACCCAATCCTTAAATCTCTTCTATTTTCACGATACAAGGGTCCACCCAGTGCCGGCTTAAGACATTTTGCCGCCCGGGGCTAACTTTTAAAAACCGCCATTCTTGACAAAGAAAAAAATCGTTTTTTCCAACATAATAGTTATTTATGATATGTGTTAAAAGTAATATTTTATTTTGTGAGAAGGAAGTTTTGAACACGACACAAAGCGGAGTGCTCCAAACCTTCGAACAAAATAAAATCACTTTTAACACGTATATCGTACACTATTATTTCTACAAACACTATTTTTTAATTTGTATTTCTAATAGTTTTTTGGCATATGACAAAAATGTCAATTTGTTGTTCCATTCGTCATTACCAAGGTAACTAAATCGCTTTTAACACTAGTGTTAAAAGTAATAATGGTCTGTCACTTTGTAACACTGGTGTCATAGTGATTTGTAAAAAATAGTACATTAAAATACAAGTTTCATAAGACATGATTTTAGCGCACGCGTCTTTCTTAGAAACGAGCGGCTAGCCGCTAGTTTTCTAAGGGGACAAGTGCGCTGAAATGTCTTATGAAACGTGTATTTTATACTATTTTCTCTATTTTGGTCCATTTGTCAAAAAATATTCAATAGTATATCAAATATTTTTTTTTTATTTTTATCAAAACTATTAGGTAAATAATTTCATTTTTTTTTTTAAGTTACTCCAAATATATTATTCTAACAAATATTAGTTTTTCATGAAGATGGTGAAAGTCCTTCAATGAAAAAAAAATAAAATAATGATCATTTTCCCATCCTTTCCCAATCTACCATATGTAAAAAATTTCATTTTTAATTGCAATTATTTCATGTTTGGTGTGGTAAATCATCTTCAAATTTTAACAGTGTGTTTATTATGCTTTTAATGACTTATATTCCAAGTATCGAAGACTTCTTGAATTTTTGCATTTTGTGAAAGAACTACCTTAAATTCGAACCATTAATTACAATTATAAAAACAGAATTTTTGTAAGTGGTCCACTTCAATTTGTGAGCAGTTTATAATCTCGTAAGGATTTCATCTGCCGGGATATCATTTTGGCATTTGGAATCGATTCCCGAGGAGGTAAACTCTTTTAACGTCTAAATTAAACATATCCAACAACATCTTTGACACTGGCTTTCTAATTTCTTTTTTTTTTTTAGAAGTAAATTTAATTATCTAATAATTCTCTATTTCTATTTTATTATTATTTTTCAGGGCTTTTTTGGAGAATCCATATGATTGACATCTTCTCTTCCCTCATTTCTTTCGTGATTGTCACCATTGCAAGCACATATTTAATTGCTATAGCCTATAAAAATACTAAATTTGTTCTTAAGCATAAGGTGAGTGATTATTAACTTAATATAGCAATCCAATTTTTTCATTACACATCTTTGGCATTGGAAAAGTTGCTATGTAAAAATATTAATGATATCAGAAAGAAACAAAATAAATTATAAAGATAAAAGTAATTAAATATTATATGAAATATTCATTTACCATGAGTTAAGATTTCTAGGTCACTTGTTTCACATTAAAATTAAAAAAAATAAAAGAGGTAAATTTTTTCAATATATATATTTCGAGCTGTAAGCTCATCTTCAGAGAAAGTACAGAATTTTAACTCTGTACTCTCTGAGGTCTTCCCAGCTATAAATATACCTATACGTATTGAAAAATTTACCCTCTTTATTTTTTTTTTAATTTTAATGTGAAACAAGTGACTTAGAAATCTTAATAAAGGTATTTCATATAATATTTAATTACTTTTATCTTTATTAAAGACACATCACCTTGCACAAACACCACAATGTTTAATATAGAAGGGCGCCTGTATTTTTACTCTGAAGGCACCCAAGTCCAAGTTCAAAAGATAAATAAAAAAAAACAAGATGAAAACTTTGCCGGCGCCTTTTTTCTTCGGCGCCACACAGCCTCTGCCCTTTCCCTGTACTACAGATACTATCATGGTGTCTGTTCAGTAGAGCTGAAATCAATTATCCCCCCTAGAGCCCTCTTTGCTAGAAACACGCGGTTTTCGAAAGCTCAGCACCCCTTCGCTGTCAAATTGGATAAAAGCCGAACCAACGCTTTCGCCAACTCTTTTATCCCTATGACCTCCAGAGACTGGAACTCACTTCCAGCCACCGTCTTCCCCGCAACTTATAACCTTCAGCTGTTTAAGACCCGCATCCACAGATACCTTCAACTCCTACCCAGCCCATAAAATCCCCTCTTCTTCTTCTTTTCACGATGGAGGGGCCAACCCAGGCCTTTAGGGGATGCACCTTTTTGGTGTATCTCCTTCTCACATCAATATCATTAAAAAAAAAGCGACTGCTTGCTTCGCTTACCCCTTAATCCAGGCCTGCTTGGAGATAACGTTTAGAGATATTAAAATTTACATTTCTTCTACCCCTAAAGCAGCTATTCTCAACCGCTGGTCCGGCGGACCACCAGTGGTCCGCGGAGAAATTTTACTAGTCCGCATATATATATAATTACATATCTTTACATTTAAATATTATTGTAAGTAAATGATAATAAAAATGTTACAATTAACTTATGTAGTAGTTCTTTAATACCTAGTAAAATTTTGTTGTTAAAAAAATATCACTGGTCCGCGAATTTTTTTTACAAATTTTACTGGTCCGCGGGCCAAAAAAGGTTGAGAAACGCTTCCCTATAGGAATACGATTGTTCTATCCTACTCCAAAAAGTGTATACATATGCCCTTGCTATGTCTCATTTATAAATTTGGTCTTTTTCTAACTTATTTTGTTGGATTTCGATAACAAAGACTCGAGTTTATTGGCATAATTGTTGTATTACAACTTTTTAAGTGGTCTTATTAAAAAAATTGACTTTTATTAAAATTATACATTCTGTAAATATACCAGAAGCAATCAGGTCCGGATTATGCTGCACACCAATTCATTTGTCTCTTTGACTTCCTAGAATTTCTTGCTTGTTTTCATCGTGGACGAATCCTACAACTTTCACTCTTTCGAAATTGCGGTTCACAATCACCTTCGTCGGGAATAGGATTAGCCGAGAGCTTAAAGACACTAGCCTTCTAAGCAGAGTCCCCCGGGTTCCGAGTTCGAGTCCCTGCATTGATATTTGACCCGCTATAATCTGATTCCTAGTCACCAATCCGTCTGGCAAGCGTGGTGACTTAATGCCAACCCCCTTCCATTTGATGGAAGAGGCCTATATTCAGCAGTGGATTGTCGCTATCGACAGGCTGATGATGATGATGATGATGATGAATCACCTTCGTCTCCATCTTAGTATTCTATCGTATTGAGGAATGCACGAGTTAATCACAACACCTTATAAGTGTAACATCTTCTTGCATCCTTATCTTAATAAAAAATAATTTCGAGAATCAGCTACCACTATAAAAAATATTCTCAAAAAACGAAACAAAAACACCACTTTTTCATGGACAGTTACAATTAGATATGAAGCTGATAAAGCTTGTATTTTTGTGATTTTAAATTTATCAAGTGTAGAACTTTTTGTTTTTAAATCACACATAATTATATAATAATTATTATTATTTAAGGTAGTTGTTTCACCATATGGGTTTTCTTAGGATTTTTTGAAATTTAGACAGATTATTATTTAAATACTTCTGCATCGATTGGTGGCAAAACGAAATTTATGAACAATATAGTTCCGGAGATATTAAATTCCAAAGATAGAGTTTTTCAGACTCTTATACATTGCACTATACGGGATATCGGAAAGTTTACATACATATTTAATTATAATTAAGAAACTCTTCTTACCATTGTTATAAAAAACTAAACCAACATTAAACAATAACTAATACATTTTTTAAGAAAATTTTAATTCATAGTTACAACACAGTTTCTGAGATAATAATGAATAAATAATGAAAAATTTAATGAAAATTACACTAAAAACAAGCTGGCAACAACGCATTTATTTAACCTAAAAAGTGGGTTAACTTTAGTACTTTTTTGACGTTTTTTCGCTTCAGCCATTGTCGCAACAGCTTTCAATCGCTTATTAAGAACTTTTTGTTTTATAAATCTCCCTTTATAATGTACTTTATCTGAAATTTCTATGATAAAATATATACAAGCTCGGACAGTGTTGCCAGATTTGTCAAACGAGCACGGGATTGGCTAGTAGTGGTACATAAACAGCAAAAAGTTTTGGGCTTATGAATTATGAATCCTTATTGTCTGTTCTATATACTCTAGCATTAACTTTTTGCTAGTATTGTCGCGAAACAACTACCTTAATGAACACGAAAAATATGAATGTTCAATATATAATTATAATCTGATTATAATGTGATTTAAACAAAGTTCAACCATTGACCAATTACAATACTCAACTATAATTCCGTATAAAAAAGTGATTTATATCGTGATCATGCTAATATATATTTATCATTCAATTCATTTAAAATATTCTAAAGCTTAAATCACTTTCTTAGGTTGCTGTTAAACGAGAAGATGCCTTTATTATCTCTTGCGTAAATGACTGAGAAACATTTCGAAGGATGCCGAAAACTTGAGTTAAAAACAAAGACATATGAGGTAGCTAAAAACATTTTTTCTTTATTAATAATATTTTCAAAATGCTTTGTTATATTAGATAATGTACCCTCTTCTTACTATCGTCTATAATCTTACTCTTGTTAGAGTTACTATGGAACACAATCAATGAAGTCTGCCTTGATTCATGGAAGCAACAACATTCTCAGATTTTCTCAGCCCAATAATGCACTCTCTCTTGGATATTGTAAATCTTTTCAAAGTTTTTACCTTCTCAAATCGATTTACACCAACAGTGTATACTTTATATATAAAAATCTCATATATATATATATATATAAAATTAAGGTTTTGTCTGTACATTGCTCCAAATCACGCCAAATTTTGGTTCCACCACAGAAATTCCTGTCTGTTGTGTTTGCTGGTTTCCGCGAAAAGTTTGCTCACGATTCACGTAAAAACGGCTGAAGGGATTATTATGAAATTTCATATTTGCATCAGATGTCTTCTAACTTACGTTTATAGCTATATAACGTTTTGATATTTTGACCCCAAAAGGGGGTTTGGGGGGGCGCACGAATGAAAATTATCAAATAACTCCTAAACTATTAACCCTACGGCAAATTTTATTATAAGCAAAGTTGTAGGGGATGTGATTTCTGACAACTTTTGTTTAAAAAAATTCCCCCAAAAACCACCCAAAAAGGGGGGGAGGGGTGAAAAAATGTAAATTCTTGCCCTTGGAGCAAACTCAACCAAATTTTGTATACATAATCTGTGGGCCTCTAGAGAGCTAGAAATGCAAAAACTAACCACCCAAAATGGGGGAGGGGGGTCAAAAAAATGAAAATTCTTGCTCTTGGACCAAACTCAACCAAATTTTGTATACATAATCTGTGGGTCACTAGAAGGCTAGAAATGCAAAAACTGGGTGCGGGGGTGGAGGGCGGGGGTGGAATGGGGTGAGGCGGAGTAGGGTGGGGTGCAGGGGTAGTGCGGGGGTGGGTCAGGGGCCAGGTAGCGGGGTGGGGGGGTGGGGTCCAGGGGGCTAGGCTGTGGTGGAGCGGGGGTGGGGTGCAGGAGTGAGGGGGTGCGGGGGTTGGTAGGAGTGGGGGTTCAGGTGAGGATCCAGAGGCGTAGTGGGGTGGAATGGGGGTGGGGTTGAATTTTCGTTTCTAATTGTAGACCTATTGTACTACTTCACCGTGTAACATTTTTTTTTAAATTGTTCCTGGTAGCTTGCCACAATTTGATTTTATTTTGAAAAGTAACAAATGATTATACCCCTGCCTAAGTACTTTAACGTAGAAAATTTTTAAAATTTATTGTTCCGGGAAATTAAAAATTATCAGAACATCTGAAGGGTAGCTAAGAATATTTTTTTTTTTTTTTTAAATGCGCAAGACTGGCCAAAAGGCTGAATTTTATGGACCTTAATATATAATTATTAATAGGATTCTGTACCAAAAAAGTGCTAAAAAGCAGAATCACATTCTTGTAGTTTTCAACTATCGAAGCTAGAAATTGACAGTAGTTAAAGTTTGATGTCCTGCATATAGTCTAAGGTTGAAAAAAAAATTCCATTCCTTTCATCAGTCTTTTTATTTTAGAAATACAATATGTGATATTTCTCATGGGTTCAAATACCCGATTGGATTTAGATAAATTATTTTTTGTTGTTATAATAGTAACCTAGTCCTCAACAAATCAAAACTTTCAAACTATCATCTCTTCTTAAATAAATTATATAAATACATAAATTCTGAGGTGTGCAGATTTATCATACCTTTAGAAATCTTCGACTTTATTAGAGCCTTCTTGAATCCACATTTATTGTTGAACCTTAATTAAATGTACCTGAGGGGAACCCAGGAGCCGTGCCTGGCGGGTGTTCATTGCGTGTGTGCCGCACGCGCAGCGATCAAATCGCCAAAGGTTTTTTTATGAGATTAAAATATGAAATTTGTAAAAAAAAAAATTTTCAAAATCATTTTTTAGTATTTTTTTCACAAATTTCATATTTTAATCTCATAAAAAAAAAATCCCTGGCGATTTGAACGCTTGCATTCGGCGCACGCAATGAACACGCATAGGCGTAGGACTGCCCTGGGGGCTAAAAGTCTAGTCTGCACTCTTTTAAATATTTAAGCTTACTTTCTTTTTGTAAAGTACTTTCTTAACTCTCATTTTCACAGTAATTATGTTTTTTCTGTAGGAGTAGCGGGAGGATTTTAAACATTGTCAACAGGAAAGCAATAATTCATATTCATTTACATTTTTTATACTCATGAAATTATTTAATAAAGAAAAAATAATTCAAATTACAATTTATTTTATTTCAAGTTGTCCTTTTTACTTTAATATATTTAAATATGGCGGACATAAAGTTAATAAAAAAAAAATCTTAAAGAATATAGAAATCATATGAAAGAAGCATGAAGCAAGGCAGGAAACCGACAGCTATTAACTATTTTGAGAGAAAGAAAAAAGGCCAGTGTGAAAAAAATGATTAAATAAAACACCCTGGTTCACTCGGAAATAAAACAAATAGCCGAAAAGTAAAAGACAGCATTCTTAAAGTGGGAAAGAAAGTTGGAAGCAGGAGGACTATACACCCGAGTAAAAGAAATATGGCTTATCGCCAAATTAGAGAAATTAAACAGGATTACTGGGAAAGATTTACTAAAGATATGGAAAATAAGAGGCGACTGTGGGTCAGTGGTTAGAGTGTCGGGCCGCTGGCCTGAAATACGCTGGTTCGAGACCGAGTCTCGGCAGATATTTGCAGTCGCCTCCTCTTGGAAAGCAATGGCAACCTACCAAGAGTATAATTGCCTAGTAACCTCTCCAAACTAGCCGTTCGGAACCGGCGTTAAAAAGTAGGTCCCGTATATCTGTGTAAAAACAGCTAAACACACTCAGCACAGGTATATGTGGAGAGGAGCCAAAACGTCAGGGAGACCTGATATGGCACTTAAAGAAGAAGATGGAAAATGATTTATATGGGTCACAATGTAAAGTTTGGAAAATGTTGCAAAAATAGGAAGGCCGAGATTAATGACACTCTCAATATATATAATATCACAAAGAGACAATGGATGAAACATTTTATAAAAATAAATGACGCAGATCAATCAGACCAAAGTGGAGATTTTAATGACCCACGGCGAGGAAATTCTACATTGCCAGAATCAAAACCACTATGATAAAGGAAATTGAAGTTCAGAAGATAATTCTTTCATTAAAAAATAGGAAGGCCCCTGGTATCGATGAAATCTCAAACGAGCTATTTAAATATGGTGGAAAACACCTTGTTGAAGAACTTAATTTGCATCCATAATTTGCCTACTAGATGTCAAAAATGTGTAGAAAACAAAGACCGATACTTTGAATAAAATATGTTTTTCCATTTTTTCTAAATTATTGATTATTTTTATTGAAAAACCCCGCATTTTAAAGTTACAGACCTGTTAAATTTATTTTTATATATTGACTGTAAAATTGTCATATTAAATTCAGGAGGTCTCAAAATGGGATTTTTGGTCTAAAATCTACAATTTGAATATTAATATATTTTCCCTTATAAAATAAGTCAGGCAAGAGCGAGTCGAATTTGCCTACTAAGGGTTTCGTTACCTAATATAATATAATTGTCGGCCTCCCTGGTGTAATGGTCAGCATGTCTGGCTGGCAGCCCGGAGGTCTCGGGTCAGCTAAATTGGATTGTATCTAACTTTCTGAGATTTGGCTCGTGACCTTCATAAGAATAAAATAAAAATAATTTTAAGAATTTTCCAGAATTTTAATTTAAATATTTGATTGAAAATGACCTGGTACATAAATCATCTAAAAATAGCATCTTTCTCTCCCGAAATAATTGAGATATCAAATTTGTTTCTGTTTGTCATTGAAAAGGAGGGAATGAAGAGATTTTTAAATTATTTCAAAATATTAAGTTAAGATATTCCCAAACACCGCCAGGTACAAAAATCACCTAAAAATAGTCTCATGAGCCTCTCATCCTCTCATTTAAATAAAAAAAATTAAAATAAGTCTAATTATGTCACTGCCTCAAGTTTTATTAATATTATTTAATTTTTACCTTTGGGGTTTGCATAAGGACGTTCCCTAATATAGCTCAGATGCGTTCGCTCTTTCCCCTACTCTCACATGCGCAGAAAGGCAAAAAATATTTTCACTGCGTCGTTTTTTAGATCTGGCAACATTGCATTCTTACCGACGCTAAAAGACAAAAAAAAAAAAAAAAAAAAAAAAAAAAAAAAAAAAAAAAAAAACACTTCATGAAACAGCTCAATGCAAAATTCCAGATGAGAACAGTATAGTTAGGTTGAGAGAATTAGCTAAAAATCTCAAATGCACCAGCTGCAGAAGTTTTTTAGATATGGAAAAATTGAGTGATTTTAGTGCGACGTTGCCAAGTCGCCATCTCTCACTTGCCATGCCATGAGAGAAAAATGAAAACCATCAAAAGTACCTAACTTTTAACATTTTTCATACAAAACGAATACCGCTTGATACAATTATTTTAACAGAAAAATATTTGTTATATCTTCAGTTAATGATTCTCAGTTTTTCAAAATAATTTCAAGAAAATTACGATTGTTATTTAATGAAACAGTCGCTTTAACATCAATCGGGATAGGGTTCGCGTGTTAAATATGCAAATTTCAATGGTCAATATTTACAAATTTAGTGCCGCAAGGACTATTGAAAAAAATTTCTACGTATAAAGGACACTTATAAATATGTGTATTCAAAGTTTTAAAAGGATTGCAAGAAAATCGATTTATTAGGGAACGTCCTTAAGCACTAATAATGTGTAAGTGCTGGAAACCTTTTGAAAAAAAAAAATTTAATATTTTAAAATTTAAAATATACAAATGAGGTAGTTTCTAATAAAGATAGGTTTTCGTTAAGCCCATCTTCAGGAGTTCACAGATTAAATAATACAGAGGTCGGGGAACTTTTTTAGCTATTACCCCAAAATATTTTTCCATAGGTCGCTATTACCCCTACATGAAAAGCAAAAAAAAAAGCAAGGTAAATGTATCTTATCTTTTTATATTAAACGAGCAATTCTTGTATATATATTTAGAATCGGTTTGTCGAAAAAGGGCTCTAACGATTTGGATGAAATTCACGGGTTAGGCGGGTTTTTGTGTTGACAATTCGATCTATCAAGGTCTCATCTTCGGATAAGTTGTTTTTGATGGGTTTTTTGTTAATTGAAATAATTATTCACAGGTGGTTGTTGGAATAAAAATTTATAATTACATTTCTTTCAATTTATTTTTAATAAAATTAATTGGTTTTTTTTATTTTAAATTGCACTAATAGATCATTACAAATGTTATTATATATTAGAATTTGCCAATTTGATTAAATAAAGGTATTTTTCTATAAAATAATTTAATAGAATATCAATTTTATTCTCTTAAAAAATCCGACAATTCGAAGGATCATACCTCCTTCTTCATGATTTAAAAGGGTCAAAATAAGGGAAGGGGTGTAAATTAGTCATGTCGGAAAATAAATATTTTAATCGTTCATATCTCGTCTTCGGAAAGTCGCAGAGCCTTGAAATTTGAAACTTAAGCTATTTAGAAGCAAAAAGTTACCGAGCATCGCTCGGTGCTCCAGGCACTTATTTATTATTTATTGAATTAATTGGAATTTACATGAAAACTCTCTGTAAGTAAATAAAAATTGTAAACATTAACATAATTCAAACGCTTTTACGTTTTAGAAAAATGATGTTTCATTTTCGCTAAAATAACTTCAAAATTAGGACTTTTTGACATGAGCGCAATTTGAATACAATCCTCGGCATTCAGCCGATTTCTTGCCGGGTTTAACTGACTGCTTTTTAAAAAGAAAAAAATACACCAACACTCATCATGACAAAAAATGCATAACTTTTATTAATGTTTTTATATTTTTTTTTTAACTTTTATTAATTTTAAGATTTTGAATTCCTGGAAAAGCTATCAAACTAACAATACTATAATAGTTTATAAAATAAATTAAAAATGTCCTTTTTACCCCCGATAGTTTCATTTTTACCCCATTTGGGGTAATTTACCCCGGTTCCCCGACCCCTGATCCTAATAGAAAAAACCATAGAGTATATATATCTACTCTATGGAAAAAACATTTTCATTTAAATGTTAAATAAAGCGCCCATTTTCTGCGCATGCGCATGAGTGGTCTGCTCGTTGAACACTGCTGCTTCTACTGAACCTGGTCAGCTGCTGCAGTGCTGCCCTCGTGATTTCTGATTTGACGAATCAAAAAGAATAATAAAATGTTTTGGAGAAATCTTTAAGTGTCAAACCTTTGAACATATAATTTTTATTTTTTAAGAAAAATGTATTAATAAAATTAATCTTTATTAGTGTATGTAAATATTCTCTTTCTCACCAATATTCGTAAGTAAATTGACTTTTCTCCCCTTGAACATATTATTTAACATATGCGTGCAGCTTTTAAATGTAAACATCTTCCAACTCTTAGCGAAGATTATTAAATTAATAACATAGAACTTTGCCATTAAAGATAATTAGATGTGCTCTTATATTAATTCTTTTTATTGTTATATTTAGCAAAAAAAAAAAAAAGTATCCGACTACGAGTCTTTAAAATCACGAAGATAAATAATTGAATGATGCCCAACAAGAAAAAAGGCAACAACAAAAATAACAATGCCAATGTCTCTTCGACATGTAAGTCGATTTTTATTTTTCTATATTTCTACATCAATATTTGAATCGTGCAGGAAAAGTGGTTTTATTGACCTTGTTTATCAAAATATCTCAAAAACTTTCGGCTAAAACCACTTAGATTGCACATTTTTAATTAAAACGTCCCATCAAGTAAATGTACGATGTTTCTACATCTATTCCTAGAGTCGTTTTAAAGTGAAATCTCACGTTACTCAGTCTATGTATGATGAGACATAAAGAGAAATCAATGCAGGCTTTCCTCTACGGATCCAAATAAACATAAATACTGTTTTTTAGTAAGAACGGGTTCCTTACTAGTTAAAACGCGTTTCACTGAATACCATTGTGGCAACTAGAATTTACTGATGTTGGTTGAGTTTGGTTCAAAAGTCTAGAATCTTCATTTTTGACCTTCCGCTTCATTTTGAGTGTTTATTTTCGAAAATTTTTAAACGAAAATGTCAAAAATTAGAATCAAAGTTGACAGAATGTATTTTTGACATTTTCGTTTAAAATTTTTTGAAAATAAACACCCAAAATGAGGCGTGATTTATATACAGACCAAACCTTAATTTTAAGATTATATACATATTGGGATTTTAAGTCTATAATATATATATATATATATTGCAGTAAAAACCCGCTTTTAATAAGAACGGGTTCTTACTAGTTAAAACGCGTTTCACTGAATACCATTGTGGCAACTAGAGTTTACTGATGTTGGTTGAGTTTGGTTCAAAGGTCTAGAATCTTCATTTTTGATCTTTCGCCTCATTTTGGGTGTTTATTTTAAAAAATTTTTAAACGAAAATGTCAAAAATTAGAAGCAAAGTTGTACAGAATGTAATTTTTGACATTTTCGCTTAAAATTTTTTTTAAAATAAACTCTCAAAAATGAGGCTTGATACATGTACAAGACAAAACCTTAATTTACACCTTTATACATATTAGAATTTTATTCTATATTTATATGTTGCAGTAAAAACCCGTTTTTAGTAAGAACGGTTCTTACTAGTTAAAACGCGTTTCACTGAATACCTTTGTGGCAACTAGAATTTACTGATTGGTTGAGTTTGGTTCAAAGGTCTAGAATCTTCATTTTTGACCTTCCGCCTCATTTTGGGTGTTTATTTTCAAAAATTTTAAACGAAAATGTCAAAAATTACATCCTCTACAACTTTGCTTCTAATTTTTGACATTTTCGTTTAAAAATTTTGAAAATAAACACCCAAAATGAGGCGGAAGGTCAAAAATGAAGATTCTAGACCTTTGAACCAAACTCAACCAACATCAGTAAACTCTAGTTGCCACAAAGGTATTCAGTGAAACGCGTTTTAACTAGTAAGAACCGTTCTTACTAAAAACGGGTTTTTACTGCAACATATATATAAAGAATATAATAATAAAAAATCGTTTTTCAGTCACCAGCGAATTTACCCCCACAACCAATCGGGTATTTGAACCCATGAGAAATAACAGATAGAATATTTTTAATTAAAAGACTGATGATGAAGGTCAAACCTTCGAAACTATAGTCTCTAACAAATAAATTATATACATATTTATATTCGTATATGTTTATTTGTATCAAGCAGAGGACAACTTCATTAATTTCACTAAATGTTTTAAATAATAATTTAGATTTAAGAAAAGATTTTTATTAACATATTGTATTTTATTCATATATTATTACATATATATACTCGTCATATGTGTATATACTGAGTGGAAAAAAGGAAAATGTACAGAAATATTTGTATTCAAATAAATAAGTACCGAAAAAACAATTCATTCTTAATTTTTAATGGCACATTTTTTCACACTTGCGTTGTTTGCTGCACAGTGGTTGAGAACCACGATATAAGGCGTCGCTGATCATTGAATATAATACAAGCAGAGGACAACCTCATTGATTTCTCTTTATGAATCAATAAATCTGCTACTCTCGACAAACAAAATGTATCTCACAATCTCAAAAACAGCTAAAACTGTTTTGTGAAAAAAAATGAGTGAAATCACTGTGTTTTAGCTCACAACTTATATAAAATGAACATTAAAAAAAAAATTAAATTTCAAGTAATATTAATTATTTTGTCAACATTTTTGATGATTTAAAGGGTTTGGCGTGCCACTTTTCTATAATTTTAAACCTTTCTATAATTTTAGCATATATATCCATATATGGAATAAAGCTTTACCTAGAGACTGGTAAAGAGACTTTCGTAATAGGCTTAGACATTTTAAAGGCCTTCGGATTAGGTTCTGGCACAAAAATCTTTTTTTTGCCAAATTACCTGCATTTGGGCCTTCCCCGAGCCTTCTGCAAGTGGCTTTAGAGCTTTCTCTCAAACCGCTCTCATTAAAGCCGAAGGAGGTTGATGGAATATCATCCTCGTCCTTCAATACTAATGCTGGAGTCCCTCAGGGCTCAGTCATTTCTCCTACACTCTTTATTATCTATATTAATGACCTTTTAAACTTACCCTCCAATCCAATACATTGTTACGCTGACGATAGCACCCTCCATAACGCTCAATCCTTACTAAACAATCGCGCAAACATAGCTTCCTCGATAAATTTAGATTTAAGCAGGCTTAAAAAATGGGGATCTCACAACTTGGTAAACTTTAATGCTGGCAAAACGCAATGCTGTCTAATTTCTAGGCGCGTAGATAGGAACCTTCCTGACATTTCCTTTGATTCGAGCTCATTGGAATTCCGTGATAAAATATCAATGTTAGGTGTCACCTTAGGTTCTGACCTTTCTTGGAATGACCATATTATCTCAGTAGCAAAAGCTGCAGCATGTAAGCTTGGCTTTCTTTTCCGAACCAAACGATTTTTCACCCCCACTCAACTCCTTATATTATACAAGGCTCAAATTCGCCCCTGTCTTGAATATTGCTCGCATTTGTGGAGAGGAGCCTCCAAGTATTCTCTTAATACCTTAGATGCAATTCAGAGGCGAGCTATCAGACTGATAGGCGATCCTACATTAACTGACACTCTCGACTCCCTAGCCCATCGTAGATCTGTCTCCGCCCTTTCCCTTTTTTATAGATATTACCATGGCTTTTGTTCTGACGAAATAAAATCGATAATCCCACCAAAGGCTTCATTTGCGCGAAATACACGATTTTCTAAAATTCAACACCCCTACGCGCTTAAACTAGATACTAATCGAACAAACGCATTCGCCAATTCATTTATCCCTATGACATCTAGAGACTGGAACTCTCTTCCCCCGACCGTCTTTCCAGCTACTTATAACCTTCAAACTTTCAAGACCAGCATCCACAGATACCTTCGACCTCTACCCAATCCCTAAATCTCCCCTTATCTTCACGTTACAAGGGTCCACCACGGACTTCAGAGGTTGTACCTTCTTGGTGCAACTTCTTCTTGTATCAATATCATTATAAAAAAAAAAAATTACTATAATAATAAGACGCTATACCGTGAATACATGTGATAGATTAGAATCCGCAGCAAAGATCGAAGAGAACCTAGCGAATTTCCAGTATACAGTAGTGGAATGCGATTCGGGCATTGGTCTGAAGGTGAAGATGGGGTGAACTTATTTTTAACACATGACTGGATGACCAAATAATTCACAAGTTCTGTGATGGGATTAATCTCACCACGTCGGCACACGGAGCATGATAATTGCCGAAAAAGAAAATTGGGAAAGTTGTCGCCGTAGATACTCAACATCTTCAATTTCCTATTTTTTAATTTGAAGAACATTGGCGAAAGCTCTATATCAGCGAAGATGAAGAAGAAGAAATGAAGTTTTGTCCAATTTCTAGCTCGATGACAGTCATATTTGCCCTTTTTGTATAGCTATTTTTCTTTGATCCTTTATCCTTCATTCGTAAAATAAAAATTTCCCTGATATTCACTTCGATTCGAATACCCTGAAAATGTGTGACAGCCTATCCATGTTGGGCGTCTCTGTCGCATCTGACCTGTCTTGGAATGAACACATCTCCTCTGTGGCGAAATCTGCAGCAAGGAAGATTGGCTACTTATTCAGGTCCAAGCGATTTTACAAGCCCCCACATCTTCTCACCATCTACAAGGCCCAAATCCGCCCCTGTCTCGAATACGGCTCTCATCTATGGAGAGGAGCCTCTAAATATTCTCTTGCTACCCTGGATGCAATTCAGAAACGAGCCGTCAGGCTAATTGACGATTCTACCCTCACCGACTCCCTCGACTCGCTAGCTCATCGAAGAAATGTCTCTGCCCTTTCCCTTTTCTATAGATACTATCACGGCAGGTGCTCTGATGAGATAAAATCAATAATTCCCCCCAAAGCATGCTTTGCACGTAGCACGCGTTTTGCCGACTCCCAACACTCTTTCGCGGTCAAATTAGAAAAGTGCCGGACCACTTCATTCGCCAATACATATATCCCCATGACTTCAAGGAACTGGAACTCTCTCCCAGCCTCCATCTTTCCCAGCACTTATAATCTTCAAACCTTCAAAACCCGAGTGCATAAACACCTACGTCTACACCCTCTCACTTAATCAACTTTCCCTTCTCTTCGGTAATGCAAGGGTCTTTCGAGATCCATAGGGGCTGCATCTTTACTGGTGCACCCCTTCTTGCATTCGATTGCATTAAAAAAATAGCACTCCTTCAAATATCTAGTCTTTTTTATCTTCAATTTTAATTTTTTAGTGCATAAAAAATTTATTTTGCCATCTTTATGCTGGATATATTTGCATATTTCAACTTATTCTGCATATTACTTGCATATTTCAGCATTTTTAACTGGCATATTTTGGCAGTTTTTACTGCATAAAAATCCGGCCTCTACTCATAAGCAAAGAATTTTTTTCTTTAAGTCATAAACGGAAAATTTCGACTTTGTATTATATATCTGTGAACGTTTCAGAATTCATTACAAAAATTATAGATTTATTTTTTCATCATTTAAAATATTAGAAACAACAACTTTCATTCTCATTTATAATATAGGATTGGTTGCCTGAATCTAATTGGAATTAGGTTCCATTTGAAAAAGCGATCAATCAAATTCTAATTTATTTCCAGATTCACAAAAATGCATTAAATATAATATAATGTGCATTATTGAATTAAAATCAATATCTATATAGTATAATTCATCTTTGGAAAACCATAGTTTATAAGAACTTTTTGATAAGCAATAGTTGGTAAAGAATTTCAATTGTATACAAAAAGATTTCCATTTGAGTCGAAACCTATTTATAGAAGTATCTCCCTAAATGAAGCTCCTCTCTCGTTTTCTTATGTTCTCGTTTTTCTTATTGAAATGATAACAACCTGATATATAGTATAAAGAGGGAGAAAAACCAGCCAATTTAAATTTACGCTTCGTTTATCTATGGGTTTTATATAAACAAATAAAAAAATCCACATAATAAGTTACTCTGCTTACATTTATATCCTAATTTAAGATATGATATATTTCAGAAATGTTATTTGCTGAAGAGTTTCTTTTGGTAACAAAATGAAACCTAATTGGATTTTTTTTAAGAATATCTCAAGTTGAAGCTTTTTAATTGGATAAAATTAAGCTTATAGTCACACATTCAAGTAAATATACGATTAAGGATATATCAAAGGAAATCGCGGATTTAGGGGGTCGTCGAGTCGACAAATCAATCTGTTGTTTTTTAATATAGTTCATTTCAAATTTTAAAATTAGAAAATTTAATTAATTATAGGTGTCCTCTATTAAAGAGGAAGTGTTAAGGCTCAATAGTGAATTAATCCAAAGGAAGCCCAATGATACAGATACTTTCATAGTGTCTGTTCAGTCGAGCTGAAATCAATTATCCCCCCCTAAAGCCCTCTTTACGAGAAACACGCGGTTTTCGAACGCTCAGCACCCCTTCGCTGTCAAATTGGATAAAAATCGAACAAGCGCTTTCGCCAACTCTTTTATCCCTATGACCTCCAGAGACTGGAACTCGCTCCCAGCCACCGTCTTTCCCGCGACTTATAACCTTCAGCTGTTTAAGACCCGTATCCACAGATACCTTCGACCCCTGCCCAGCCCATAAAATTCCCTCTTCTTCTTCTTTTCACGATGGAGGGGCCAACCCAGGCCTTTAGGGGATGCACCTTTTTGGTGTAACTCCTTCTCTCATCATTTTCATTAAAAAAATACTATAACCACAAATTCCGAATAAGATAATTTATTAGAACGTCATTGTCATCCTGTCAAAAAACAAAACGACGATTCGGAGGATCGTCCATCCTTCTTCAGGGTTCAACAGGGTCAACGAAGAATGTATGTATATCAATATTATTTTTTATTGCAATACAATTTCGAATAAAATTAATTTATTGGGAAGTCATCTCTTTTCCTTTTAAAAACCGGGTTTTTGAGGATCTTCCCTCTTTCTTCGTGGTTTAAAAGGTCAATAAAAGAAACATACAAGATACTTCCTTATTCTTCTTCTTGAAGGAGACAATAAAAGAGTGTGTCTTCTGCTGGAATTATAAATTATATTCATTCGATTGCATTCATACATTAATTCCTGTGAATCAATTGTAATAGACTGATGAAGAGGGCAAAGCCCTCGAAACTATAGTCTCGTTATAAATAAATAAAATTTATAATTCCAGCAGAAGACACACTCTTTTATTGTCTCCTTCAATATATAAAAATTCTGCTACTCTCGGCAACAACTTTCAATTTAATTCTTCATCTTCTTGTTACTTCTACTTGTAAGGAAGTTTCACGTCAAAAATGGTCCTTAATATTAAAAACTTCATCAAGAAGGAGGGAAGAGGCTCCTAAACGTCGATTTTTAAGACGAAAAAATGAGTTTCAATAAATTTATCTAAATATTCGAAATTGTATTTTTTTTATTAACCTGGGCTGAAACCCTTCCAACAGTTAATCAATTAAAGTTCTACCAGTCCGTCTCTCAAATTCTTCATTATTTTTACTTTACCATACAGGGTATGGTCAAGTATTGTAATCGTGCATGAAAAAAGTGTTTTTCCTTCTTTTTTTCGAAATATCTCAAAAACGGCTGAAACTATTTTGATTAAAAAAATTGAGCGAAACCATGGCATTTCGCTCTACAAAAAAGCTCTAATAAGTGAACATCGAAAAAATTATATTTTTCGAGATAATAATTGTTTTGTCAAAATGTCTGTTAGTCTAGTCTGTCTGTTAGTCTGTGCGTTACCAAATTTTTGTGGACGAGCTAGCTCAAAAACTAGTGTGAATATCGAAACCAAATTTCACACGTAGTTTTGGTCCATTGAGATTAAGAGCTGATTAGATTTTGGTGCATATCGACCCAAAATTAAGGGGGGTGGAGGGGGGGGTTAAAAATTAAAAATCTAGGCCATTTGAGCAAACTCAACCAAATTTTGTATACATAATCAGTGGGACCCCAGAAGTCTAAAAATGCAAAAACTAACCGCCCAAAATGGGGGGGGGGGGGTCAAAAAATGAAAATCTAGGCCATTTACCAAACTCAACCAAATTTTGTATACATAATCAGTGGGCCCCCAGGAGTCTAAAAATGCAAAAACTAACCCCCCTCCCCTACATGATTATAAATAATTTTATTAAATATTAAATATAAGTGAGGGGCCAGGTTGTATGGTAAAGTCAAGTGGATGGCCACATCAGAACACGTCAGCTTATTTGTATTGTAAAAAATATTTATGAAAATCAACACTGAAAATAAAATAAATGATGAAACTATTAGAGAGAAGAAGAGATAAATGCACACGTAGAATAGGGGGGTTGAAACAGTAATCGTTTAGATTTAGAGTCAGAAGAACCGAGGCTGAACAAACGATGTTCAAAGAAGAGCGAAAAATTATCTAATTTGCTATATCCCCTTGCTGCTTTATTTTCGTTTAATTATTCTTGAAGGGTCCAGGGAAATGAAAAAGGATCATTTTCATAAAAGATGCCAACTTTAATAAGAAGAACAGTCTTTAAAAGTGTCATTATAATAAAAATTCATATTTGAGTGTAAAAAATTTGAAATAAATTTATAATTGACTATGAATATTATATTCTGAAGTTATATTCCCAAGTGGAAGTAGCAACGAGAGTTTGATGGCTCTTTCCCAAGTTATAAAATAAAACGCGAAAGAACGATTTTCATTTGTTAGAGATTTTATTAAATAAAAAAAGGGGAAAGAGCACGCGGTTATATCGAATATCAAAAAATGGCCATTTAGGAATTTTTACATCTACTCTTTTAAAATATAAAAATAAAGAGAAGAAGCAAATGATTTTATATGATTATTAAGATAATCTTTATTACCCTATTTTACTAAGTTGAGAAGTCAAATTTTTTATACGTGTCGTTGTTTTACGATATTGAAAAAAATATCAATACTAAAATATCAAATTATTTTCATGTAATGTTGATTTATAATCGCAGCGTGTAATAAAATATGTTGAGTTTGATTTTATAGCTAAGAGTATAATATGAATATTAATTTAATTTAATTGAAAAATCTAAATATTAATGTTATCAGCATGCAGAATTTAATCTTCTTACTATTAAACCAGAATAAAGTAGTCTAGACTTGTAGATTTAATTTTGCCTAAACATTTTTTTTTTTAAATACCGTTTTAATATCACCTTTAGCCAACAACTTATCGAATTACGTATACAATAATTGAAGGGAAATAATTTTTTCTAGATTTCGTCAGTGTAGTCAATGATGACTACTGAATGGGGATTGGATACGAATACATTGGATTTTTAACATTTCTGTTTTGTTTTTTTATTTGATAAACAGTTTTTGATTTTAAGCCAAACCAAAATCCACTCTTGATATGAATGTAAAACCCCTTCATTCACCAATCCAGTTTATATATAGTTCACTATTAAAAGAGCGATTGTTCCTCCCAAAGCAGTACCAAACTCAAGATGTTTCAACTAAAATAGAATTATTGAGAAAAATGGTTTTCAGATTTTTGAAGATATATTATTTTTTTAAATGGGCACCTCACAAATTGTTATTTATAACGTTATTCGAAGTTGAGATTTTTGTATATAGGGATAAAACGGAGAAGAAAAGGAAAAGTATTCTATTCTATTTTTATAAGAAGTGATTTCTGTTCTGTTTTGTATTGATAAGGTTGTTATTATAAAGAGAAAAATTGTGTTTTTTGTGAATGTGCCAAATATCTTTTGAAAATTGTATTCTGATGGCCTTCAATGGTAACGAAGGTAATAAGAAAATTTAGACGAATGTGTGACATGACTATTTGAAGCCCTGAAGAAGTCGGCAAAGTCGACGAAACGTTGGTGGATAAATAAAAAAGTCACACATAAAAAACTTGTCCTTATTTTCCCAATATAAACTTTCAAATTATAAATTAAATTATGGACGGAAATGATAATAATATAACGTTAATTTCATAAAAAAACCTGCAATTATTTTAAAATTTATTTTCATTAAATTTTGAACTTAAAATTAAGTTTTAATAATTATTTAAGTCTTTAGCAACGCCTGATATTTATAAGGATTAAAATATGAATTTAACAATGGTTAACCAAGGTACAATGGTAAAACAGATCGTGCATTGAAATCACTTGAAATATTCTTTGAAACAAATAAATCATTATATACCATTTATGAAAAAACTAATTTCTTGATAAACAAAAGGAGAAAATTATAGCGAAATATTGGTAAAATTATTATTAGGTACCTATAGTTAGTACTTTTCACTTTGTTGCCCATTAAATTTATCCCGATATTAAAAAATACAGTCGATATTTAAGAATGTAGAATTTCTGATGGCGAAAAATTGTTTGAAAACTAAAATAAAAAAATCCCTGCGGCAGGCCGTAGGAAGAGGTAGATTTCGAAGGGGCTCTACCCCCCTTTAGACTGCTCCTATCAAAAACTTTTCAGACACAAGTTGTAGAGGTTAATTAGTAGAATATTAGCCATTTGCAACCAAACTGGTATCATTCATATTAACGTTGTTATGAATTTTTTAAGATTTCAACCCCCCCCACCATTTCCACCCCCTTGGGGCTGAAGTCACCAAAAACTAATCAGTTCTTGTTTACATCAAGACTAAATTTTGTGCCAAATTTTATTGCAATCGGTTGAACGTTGCGGCCTGCAGCGCACCCACAAAATTGCGATACATACCCCCCCACATACCCACATATAATTATATAAACTTTTGAATGGAGGGTGGTTTTGGGGTCTAGGGGCCATGATCGGAAAAACTATGATGAAATTTTCCGGAAGTCGCACCATGAGAGTGAGCGCAATAGGTATATTTCTTCGAAATCTACTCAAAATAAACTGCAACGGATCGTTGCTAAACTTTATCCAAATTCATTTGAAATATTAATATGTTCTAGAGTAAAGTACTTTAAAATATAATTTTACTAAAAACTTTATTTAACCTTTTTGTGGTTCCCAAGGTACTTAATTAGGATATTAAATTTCATCAAAATTGGTTAAGTCATTTTCAAGATATTTAGAAAAAAACTAAAAAGAAAGTACTGAAATAAAGTACTAATGTTTTGTGGACTGATATGTACCAAAAAACTAATCAGCGCTTCATTTTGTTACCAAAGAATGCTAGGTTTTCAATTTCAATACAATCGGCAGCCGGTGTGGAATCAATTCAATCGGTGTGGCCAAAAACATCATGGGCCAAAAACGATAATCCATACATCCATCCATCCATTCGCACGCACTAAATGAAAAAATGGCACTTTTGGCCTCTCGACGAGATCCCAGGTAATTTTTGGCAAAAACCGTCACGTGCTAAAATTCAATCTCATTGAATACTATAGTTTTCACAAGCAGAGATTAGGTGAGGTAGAGAAAGGTCATACCATCCTTGTTAAGGTTTGACCAGGTTTCCTTAACAACTTATGGCAAATGCCGGGATGGCTAATGCGTCGCTTGCTCCTGGTATCGGGTTTTTGCGCGGAATTTTTAAATTACTTTTGTCTTTTAGGAATCTATGGTCATGTTATTTGTTAATGAGCAACATTTCTATTTTTTTTTTTACTTGTTTATTATTTGTTAAATTGTTGTGATTAATTTGTATTGATGTTTTTAATGTATTGTAGCTACATTGTATTGATGTTTGGAGGACCTAGCCACCGAGGACTTGTGCCTCTAAGCAGGTCGAGGAATAAAGATTATTATTTATTTATTTATTTAATTTGTGACCTTAATTGAGTCCATGGGTTCCGTAGTCTTTACCTGAGGACCCTTTGAAGTCCACGCTTGCCGCGAGACGATTCCAATACTTTCTCCCATGCTTCGCATTGGATAAAGTAAAAAAACTTCATTTCAATAAAGATGCTAACAAATAGCTCAATTTTGAAATTATTTTAATTTAGCATTCAGAATCAAAAGAGGGAATATTTTCCAAGTGTATGTGATTTTAATTAAATAATGAAATTACAATATTAGAGAAATTATAGAAGAAAAAGAAAGGATAAATAAAAATATTTATAGAATCAAAGGAAGGTATGAAGTTTTCTATTTTAAATGTGAATAGAGACAAATGTTTCCTTTACAAAAACAAATATTTGTGTCTAGCTATGTTTTTTCGACGAGACTGCATTTGAAATAACAAAAAAGAAAAAACTAAACTCAAGAAAAAACAGCATGAAAATCATTGATACTAGTTTTAAATATTTAACTGTTTTAAAAATAAAATAATTTGGTTTAAAAAGGGTGTAAATATTACAAAAATCTTAGATTATAAGTAAACTTAAGAGTAGGTACCTATAATTATTACAAATATATTACATAAGAAATTCAAATAGGAAGAGAAACATTTTTCATTTAACATACACTTATTATAGGGGTATTTTTTAAATATTAAAATTTCTAGGGGAAATCTGAGATATTTTGAAAAATGGTGCTTGATTTAGGTACCCATATAAGATGTAATTAAAGTTTTGTGATAATTATGATAAATAAAAGGCTTATTATTATTAATTAGTAGAGATTGTGGTGTTGGTGCAAGGTGAAACATCTTTAATAAAGATAAGAGTAAATAAATATTATATTTAATATTGATTTACTATGAGTTAAGGATACTAGGTCACTTATTTCACATTAAAATTAAAAAATTAAAAGATATAATTTTTTTTTTCTTTTTCAATATATATATTTCGGGCTATCAACCCATCTTCAGGAAGTACAGAAAGTAACAGTTACAAAACTTTTGTTACTTTCTGTACTTCCTGAAGATGGGTTGATAGCCCGAAATATATATTGAAAAATTTTTAAGAAAAAAAATAAACCCACTTCAAAAAATTAAGTGCAACAAATATAAAAATACACTAAAAGGTATAAAATAATTATTATCTTATTTAGTTACAACTAAACGACGAAATATTAACACGAAATTACTTTTTAAAGTCGGTGCCAAACAAACTATACCTATAAGCGAGCGTACCCGCCAAACGTACTAAGTAAGATCCGTCGAGTGCGATTCATAAAAGGTATATGTTTGGCACCAACTTCAAAAAGTAATTTCGTGTTAATATTTCGTCGTTTAGTTGTAACTAAATAAGATAATAATTATTTTATACCTTTTAGTGTATTTTTATATTTGTTGCACTTAATTTTTTGAAGTCGGTTTTTATTTTTTTCTTAAAAATTTTTATTTTTCTCTTTTTAGTGATGTTATTAATAGTGATTATATCATCAGAACTTGACCAAATTAATATGACACCATCCCTAAGACACCCCCTTTCGGATAAAAAAAGAACCATCGAAATCGGTTCATAAACAAAGAGGTTAGGTCTAAACAAACCTAAACAAACCTAATAAAAAAGGTCTAATACCTATGAAAAAAAATCGAAAAAAAAATGGGACCAATCGGAAGCTAGACTGGACCCAATGCAAAAAAAATTTTCAAAATCGGTTGACAATTGGCGGAGATATGAGGTAACATAGGCACAAAAAAAAAAAAAAAAAAAAAAAAATTCAATCGAATAGAGAACCTCCTCCTTTTTTGAAGTCGGTTAAAAAAGAAAAATTTATTAAATTTCTTCCAGAACTTAAGTGACTTGATTTAAATTTTTCATTAAATTGAAGGGTTGGTTTTGTCACAAATATAATAAAACAATAATTTTAATAACTATTAGAATTATTTAATTGATAACTATACAGTTTCGGTCACCACTGGTCGACCATCCTCAGTAGTTCTAAAAATTGAAATGAAACATTTATTTACATTTTTTTTTTTATAACGAGATGTATTATGATTTCAAATTATTGTAAAAATAAAAAAAAAAAAAAAAAAAAAATTTTGTATTATATAATTCTCTATAAAAAGAAAAAATGTAAATAAATGTTTCATTTCAATTTTTAGAACTACTGAGGATGGTCGACCAGTGGTGACCGAAACTGTATAGTTATCAATTAAATAATTCTAATAGTTATTAAAATTATTGTTTTATTATATTTGTGACAAAACCAACCCTTCAATTTAATGAAAAAAAAAAAAAAATTTTTTATATCTTTTAATTTTTTAATTTTAATGTGAAATAAGTGACCTAGTATCCTTAACTCATAGTAAATCAATATTAAATATAATATTTATTTACTCTTATCTTTATTAAAGATGTTTCACCTTGCACCAACACCACAATCTCTACTAATTAATTAAAATATTATTACCTGATATATATTGAAAATAATACGTTAAATGCAGAATTTGTCTTGAATTATTTTGAATTGAAATCTATCTAACTTATAAAAGATTTTTAATGTCAAAAACACTAGTCAGCTAAGATCAAGTTTTAAGCATCGATGGAAGGAAAATATAGACAAGCTCAGTGTCTTTTTTTAACCGACTTCAAAAAAGGAGGAGGTTCTCTATTCGATTGAATTTTTTTTTTTTTTTTTTTTTTTTTTTTTGTGCCTATGTTACCTCATATCTCCGCCAATTGTCAACCGATTTTGAAAATTTTTTTTGCATTGGGTCCAGTCTAGCTTCCGATTGGTCCCATTTTTTTTTCGTTTTTTTTCATAGGTATTAGACCTTTTTTATTAGGTTTGTTTAGACCTAACCTCTTTGTTTATGAACCGATTTCGATGGTTCTTTTTTTATCCGAAAGGGGGTGTCTTAGGGATGGTGTCATATTAATTTGGTCAAGTTCTGATGATATGATCACTATTAATAACATCACTAAAAAGAGAAAAATAAAAATAATTTTTAAGAAAAAAATAAAAACCGACTTCAAAAAATTAAATGCAACAAATAAAATACACTAAAAGGTATAAAATAATTATTATCTTATTTAGTTACAACTAAACGACGAAATATTAACATGAAATTACTTTTTGAAGTTGGTGCCAAACATATACCTTTTATGAATCGCACTCGACGGATCTTACTTAGTACGTTTGGCGGGTACGCTCGCTTATAGGTATAGTTTGTTTGGCACCGACTTCAAAAAGTAATTTCATGTTAATATTTCGTCGTTTAGTTGTAACTAAATAAGATAATAATTATTTTATACCTTTTAGTGTATTTTATTTGTTGCATTTAATTTTTTGAAGTCGGTTTTTATTTTTTTCTTAAAAATTATTATAACTCATTTACGAATTTTCTGAATTAAGTCATAAAACTATTATTTTTTCAATTGGCCCCAAAAAAGTTGAAGTATTCAGTTCTTATCTAATTCAAAATTCAGACAGGATCAGAAATAATTTTAAAAATATTACATGTATAGAATATTTCGAAAGTAATATTTACTAAATTTTAGGTAGATAAATTATGAAAGCAAACCTAGGATTCATGATTGAATAAGGTTTCAATTACTTAACATTAATAGGGAAGAATTACTATTAATTTTTAACCGACTTCAAAAAAGGAGGAGGTTCTCTATTCGACTGATTTTTTTTTTTTTTTTTTTTTTGTGCCTATGTTACCTCATATCTCCGCCAATTGTCAACCGATTTTGAAAATTTTTTTTGCATTGGGTCCAGTCTAGCTTCCGATTGGTCCCATTTTTTTTTCGTTTTTTTTTCATAGGTATTAGACCTTTTTTATTAGGTTTGTTTAGACCTAACCTCTTTGTTTATGAACCGATTTCGATGGTTCTTTTTTTATCCGAAAGGGGGTGTCTTAGGGATGGTGTCATATTAATTTGGTCAAGTTCTGATGATATGATCACTATTAATAACATCACTAAAAAGAGAAAAATAAAAATAATTTTTAAGAAAAAAATAAAAACCGACTTCAAAAAATTAAATGCAACAAATAAAATACACTAAAAGGTATAAAATAATTATTATCTTATTTAGTTACAACTAAACGACGAAATATTAACATGAAATTACTTTTTGAAGTTGGTGCCAAACATATACCTTTTATGAATCGCACTCGACGGATCTTACTTAGTACGTTTGGCGGGTACGCTCGCTTATAGGTATAGTTTGTTTGGCACCGACTTCAAAAAGTAATTTCATGTTAATATTTCGTCGTTTAGTTGTAACTAAATAAGATAATAATTATTTTATACCTTTTAGTGTATTTTATTTGTTGCATTTAATTTTTTGAAGTCGGTTTTTATTTTTTTCTTAAAAAATTATTTTTTTTTCCTTCAGTATTTCAAATTCTTACAGTCGATCGACCAGATTTTCCATATATGCTAATTTTGATTAAGGATCAAAACATAAGGACACTTGCACTACCCTTATTGGAAAATGTGAGCAATTTATTAAAAAAAAAAAAAAAAAAATGACCCGACGTGATTTGAACACGCAACCTTCTGATCTGATCAGAGCTCCGTTGCGCCACGGAGTCTTGTAATAAAATCCTTTGTGAATAATATCTGGCTGACTTGAGTACAATACATGACCTACGTTAATAATAATTACAATCTTTTCTCAAATTAAATAATAAATTTAAAGCTGTAATTTGCATTCAAAAATGCTTCTGGTTTTCTCCATGTTTAATTTATTAAAATAATTCATAAGAATTTTGGCTGGCTTGGTGTGTACTGGATATATTAATTTTTTATTGTTAAAGGATAAATAAATTGAATTGCTTCTTTCCAGTAATTTATTTTATTATTCAAATGGTTATCCAAATATTTCGAGGCGCTTTCGGCATCTCTTCCTCAGGAAACCACTCCCCCAATCCCATCTTTTTTTTAATGCAATCGAATGCAAGAAGGGGTGCACCAGTAAAGATGCAGCCCCTATGGATCTCGAAAGACCCTTGCATTACCGAAGAGAAGGGAAAGTTGATTAAGTGAGAGGGTGTAGACGTAGGTGTCTATGCACTCCGGTTTTGAAGGTTTGAAGATTATAGGTGCTGGGAAAGATAGAGGCTGGGAGAGAGTTCCAGTTCCTTGAAGTCATGGGGATATATGTATTGGCGAATGAAGTGGTCCGGCACTTTTCTAATTTGACCGCGAGAGAGTGTTGGGAGTCGGCAAAACGCGTGCTACGTGCAAAGCATGCTTTGGGGGGAATTATTGATTTTATCTCATCAGAGCACCTGCCGTGATAGTATCTATAGAAAAGGGAAAGGGCAGAGACATTTCTTCGATGAGCCAGCGAGTCGAGGGAGTCGGTGAGGGTAGAATCGTCAATTAGCCTGACGGCTCGTTTCTGAATTGCATCAAGGGTAGCAAGAGAATATTTTGAGGCTCCTCTCCATAGATGAGAGCCGTATTCGAGACAGGGGCGGATTTGGGCCTTGTAGATGGTGAGAAGTTGTGGGGGTTTGTAAAATCGCTTGGACCTGAATAAGAAGCCAATCTTCCTTGCTGCAGATTTCGCCACAGAGGAGATGTGTTCATTCCAAGACAGGTCAGATGCGACAGAGACGCCCAACATGGATAGGCTGTCACACATTTTCAGGGTATTCGAATCGAAGTGAATATCAGGGAAATCTTTATTTTCGCGCCTAGAAATTAGACAACATTGAGTCTTGTTTGAATTAAAGTTAACTAAATTTTGAGAGCCCCATTTATTCAGTTTGTCTAGGTCGAGAGTAATTGAGGAGGCAACATTGATTCGATTATTCGGGAGTGAGGGTTTGCCGTGTAGAGTGCTATCGTCGGCGTAACAATGAGTGGGGTTTGCCGTTTGATCGATAAGGTCGTTTATATAAATTAGGAAGAGTGTGGAGGAGATTACGGAGCCTTGGGGAACACCAGAGTTTGTGGAGAACGATTCAGATGATGTTCCATCCACCACAACTTTTATACTTCGGTTTGTCAGAAAGCTTTCTATCCATTTGCGAAGTGTTGGTGTGAATCCAAAGGCTGGTAGTTTGGCAAGAAGATTTTTGTGCCAAACCTGGTCAAAAGCTTTGGATTTGTACAGAACATTGATAAAATCTTGATTAAACACCATACACATACATATATATATATATATATATATATATATATGTGTGTATGGTGTTCAATTTATTTATCCTTTAACAATAATAAAATAATTAATTTAATTGTAGAAATTGAAGGTGAAGGAGGACAGGAGTGATTTTTATTTTATTTAGAGGAAATTAACTCCAATTTTAACATCTTGACCGGTTTATTTAAAACATTAAGTACTGATTATTTTTATTCTGAATTAAATAATCAAATAAAAATAAAAGCGGAAAAATAGATATGTTATTAATACTGATGATCACAAGACACGGCATATTTTGTCACCCCCAATATTTATATTATACAAGACTCCGTGGCGCAACGGTAGCGCGTCTGACTCCAGATCAGAAGGTTGCGTGTTCAAATCACGTCGGGGTCAATTATTTTTTTTAACAAATGCTCAAATTTTTTTATAAATATTTAATATTCTAATTGAAAAGTTTTTGTTTTGCCGAGAGTAGCAGAGTTGTTGATTCACAAAGAGAAACAAAGAGGTTGTCCTCTGCTTGATGCAAATAAACATATACACATATATATCAAGATGATATATCTGTATATATATATTATTTATTTGTTTGAGACTATAGTTTCGAAGACTTGGTCTTCATCATCAGTCTTTTCTTCAATTATAAATGTTTTTCATGGAGTCAATATCATATGGATATTGAAAACTTGGTGTTCCTTCGTCACTGGAATGCTAGAAACTAACAAAGACACTCTCTCCGGGCTCACCCAAATATAACCATATGTTCTCCCTTTCTCCTTTCTCCTTAGAAAGGAGGAATTTTTCCTTTTTTTTTCTCTTTTATCTTTTGTTAGCAAACATCTTAAGTAGATAAATTTCGAATGTGCTTATTTTTTTCAAAAAAAAAAAAAGAAAAGAAAACATTAATTATTTGACCTTAAAATTAAAATTGAAAAAAAAATAAACACACATCTCGAAATTTATAGGAAAGATACATCTACAGATACCGTAATTCACAACATGGCTTGTCGACCAATGTCACATAAATTGGCAGCATTCCATTCAATGATCCACCGTTTAAATAGTATCCCATTAAAGAAAGAGCATTTTTTAACAGAACTAGAGATAATCAAAGAAATAGCTATAAATAATGGTTATGAAAGCAATTTAATAGATCAAATATTAAAAGGTAAAATTCAAAAATCAAATTTAAATTTAATCTATTCACAAAATTCCCAAATTAACGATCTGCCAAAACTAATATTACCATATTATGGTAAGATGTCCGAAAAAATAAAGCATAAATTAAAATCTTTAGGGTACGCGACAATCTTTAGATCACCATATACATTAGGAAGTGAATTAAGTCAAATTAAAGATAAAATTCCGAAAAATGAAAAATCCGGTGTATATAAATTGACATGCCAAGATTGCAATGCAACTTATATAGGAAAAACGGAAAGAAATTTATCCATTAGGATCAATGAACACAAGAGAGCCTACAAATTAAAATATGAAAATTATGCATTTGCAGAGCATTTAAATGCTAACAATCATAGTTTTCCAGATCAATCCAAAATTAAATTGATCAAAGAAGTCAATGACCCCTTAATTCTTTCTTTAAAAGAATCCATTGAAATTTTAAAATCCTTGGAAAAAAGCCCAATTGAATCTTTAAATGAAAAACTAGAAATTATCAATGACCCTTTTTTAAAAACATTCCATTCATTCAGGTAAAACTCATTAGAAAATGCCTAAACAAAAGAGCAACCCAGATATTGAGCCAGTTATATTCTAATCTCCCAAGAAGAAACATGAAGAAAAAGACATTATATATTTTTCAAAATTTTCTATGTATAAATCTTAATTTGTAACTAATTTGAAATATTTGTGATAGACTGATGATGAAGGCAATGCCTTCGAAACTATAGTCTCTAGAAATAATTAAAAATTATTTTATTTAAAAAACAGAAGACTCTCTCATTTTATTTTATTTTTAACCTAAAATTACAATATATATTTTAGTTTAGTTATGTATATTAATACTGATGATCACAAGACACGGCATATTTTGTCGCCCCCAATCACTTATATTGTACAAGACGTCCGTGGCAGCAACGGTAGCGCGTCTACCAGTCTTTCAACTTTCAAAGGAGCAACATCGTACCATTGATCCCATTGAAACCCGAACCTTTCTACCTGCAAACGAGCCCCTAGCGGCACCAGACACAGTGAGTGCCCCTTACAAGGAAGACTCACAAATAGTCAATGATTTTAGTATACTAACTAAAACTCCTCCAACGAAATTGAGCTATAAACAAATAGCAAAAAATATAATAAACCACAAAGGACATATTAGTACTAGAAGCATTAGGGGGTCCTTGGACCTTTTCAAAAAATCCAAGGAAAACCTTAAGAAAAATCGAAACAAGATGGCAAACAGTGAATATCAAAATCTTCTAAAAAAAATTCGAAACTCTTCAAAAAGAAAACGAAAAACTTAGAAGTGAACTAAAAAAAAAAAACTAAAGTGCATTTTATACACGAAAACCCGTTCGAGTGCCTCAGCCAGGAGGATGACATGGAGACAGAAGCTGAAGAACCTAACACAAAAAAACCCCGAAAGGAGGATAACATTGAAGCAAACAAGCCTCAAGACCTCAAACCACCTACAGCGCATCCTCAACACATGGACAAAATAAGGACTTCTACAACCAAGCAGGTACAAGCTTTAAAAAAACCGAATAAAGAAACACGTGGCCAGCCAACAACACAACCTCCGACAACTCCCAAGCAAACTATCCAGAAGGAAGTAAAAGAAAAAATCCCTCCTATAAACATCAAAGGAGCATCAACCGCAACAACCATAAATATAATGACAAAAAAATCAAGGTAACGGACTTCAATATAAAAAAACATAGCGAGCAAAACCATACTCTATACTTAAAAACCCTCGAACCATTTACAAAAAAGCTATAGAGGAATTAAAAAATGTACAAATCCCATTCTACACGTATACCCCAAAAGCTGAAAAAACTCAAACTTTTATACTAAAAGGCCTATCAAAAAATATAGATATTGAAGAGATCAGAGCCTCCCTTCAAAAGCTTCACAAATATTAACTTCATAAAAATTGATAAATTTAAAACCACCATTTCGGAAAAAAAAAATATGAGCTCCCTCACTTATTAGTCCAAATATCACCCGATAGCAAGCCCGAAGAGCTCCTCAAAATTAAATACCTATATCACCACAAGGTGAATTGGGAAAAATTAAAAAAAACAGGCGTCATAACCTGCAGGAATTGCCAAGGCTTAAACCATTCCGCAATCAATTGCCAAATGGAATTCCGATGCTGTAAATGCAACCTACAACACCAACCAGGGGCTTGTAAGATCAAAAAGGAATCACCAATTCCAAAAGAGCAACTTTTTTGCGTTAGATGTAACACTGCAGGTCACCCAGCATCTTATATGGGATGTAAAAAAATTCTAGAGCACCTAGATCGAGTAGAAGCAAAAAAAAAAGAAAACCTTGAAAAAAAACAAAATACATTAAGAACAATCCACCAGTACATAAACCCCAATAAATCATTTGCAGCAACTGTAAACAAATTACAAACGCCAACCACCCAAAACATAAATAATACTAATACCTCCGACATTATTAATAATGACATCCTGATAGCTCTACACAACATTCCAATCACACTCCAAACCCTAAACGCAAACATATCTCAAAATATACAAAACTTAACAGATATAATTACCAAATTAGTTAATGCCTCAAAACCCTCATCTTAATCAAATAAAAAAAACTAAAAATAATTTCACTGAACGCTAATTCGATAGTCTCAAATCAAAGAAGACACAACCTCTTAACCTTATTAAAAAAATGCAACCCAGATATAGTGTTCATCAGTGAAACTAAATTAAACAGTAGGCATATCATTGACTTTGCTGACTACTATTGCGAGAGGACAGACAGGCCCGATTCTATACAAGGTGGCGGAACAGCTATCTTAATAAAAAAAGAAATAAAATACAAACGAATCAAAATCCCAAAATTAACCCATACAAAAATAATAGAAACCACTACAATCAAAATTTCATTAAAAAACTCAGAAAAACTATACTTAATTTCAGCATATGCAACCAACCACAATAGTATAGAATTCATAACTGAATTTGAAAACATTTTCAGCACATTAAACCTTGAAAACCTCTCAAATTACTTCATCATAGGAGGGGATTTCAATGCAAAAGACAATAGCTGGGGAAACCAGGTAAACAACCAAAGAGGAACCAAACTCAAAAAATGGATAGATGATAACGACATTCAATTTAAAATAAAATTATATTCTTCTAAATTCCCTTCATTCCCAAGAGCCAACTCCTTCTTGGATTTACTATTCACTGACGCAAGGCTAAAAATCCAAAACAAAATAGATGACAATCATCTCCCCCTTTTGGATTATGATAGCGACCACAATGCCCTAGTGGCTGAAATTGTCACACACTCCACAAACACGTTAGAAATTGAATTAACAGAACAAAAGGTCAAATTTTATTTACAAAAATGCTAACTGGCACTCATTCGCCAATTATTTAAATCACCATTGCAAAATCGAAATTCCCTCAGACTCTAATCTCTCAAACGAAGAAATAGACTCTAAAATTATCCAGCTAGAACAATTAATCCACACCGCAATTGAAAAAAATATTCCTAAAACAAAAGCCAAAAACTCAGTAGAATCCTATATCAACCCAAAAATAAAAAAACTTCAAAAATATAAAAGCTTTTTACTTAGAGAAATAAATAATTATTACCGAAACTGGTTAAATAGAGACACGGAAAATTTCAGACTACTAAAAGGTTTACTGGCAGATGTAAAAAGTCAATTGAAACAGGAATTCAAAAAATCCACAGATAAATATTGGAAAGAAAAAATCAAAAACATTCCATTAAACGACTCTCTCAACATGTTCCCTCAAATAAACCAGATCTTCAGAAAAAAACACTATTCTGCCCTACCAAATGAAATTAAAATTCCAAAAGACAAGATACAATTAGTCACAGAGGCAAAAATTAATCCCCAAACAATAGACAAAGATGAAAATGATAATTTTGTAATATCAGACCACACTGAAAAACTAAACCTATTAGGAGCTCATTTCGCATCAATAAACATTCAAAATAAAGACATGGGGAAACCTTTCTTCAATAACATAATAGAAAGGGATACAAATCTTATAAAACAGGAAATGGACCTAGAAAGGGAAACAAAAGCCACTGTGTGTACCTTCTCCAGGCAAAATAACTCGCTTGACCCTATCTGGGAAGAGGATTATTTCTTTACAAATGAAAATTCCGTAAAAGGTCTCTTCAAAAACTTAAACAATAAAAAATCCTCTGGCCCAGACAAAATTCCTAACATTGTTCTCAAACATATCCCAAAAAAAATTACTAAAACATATACAATACTATTTAATAACGCTATAAACAATAGATATTTCCCAAATCACTGGAAAAAGGCAAATGTGGTAGCTATTCAAAAAAAGAAAAACAATTGCACCAGTCTCTCGAATCTAAGGCCGATAAGCCTTCTCTCAAATGTGGGCAAAGTTTTTGAAAAAATCATTAATAATAAGTTAGTTGCCTTCTGCGAGGATAATAATATTATATCAGAATACCAATTCGGTTTCAAGAAAAGGCACTCAACCATACATGCTATTTCAAAATTAACCTCAGATATAAACTGGGCCCTGAACAACAAAGAAAGCGTAGGGGCATGTTTAATAGATGTCGAAAAGGCATTCGACACAGTATGGCATGAAGGCCTAATATATAAATTAATCAAAAAAGGATTTAACAAAAATCAAATAAAAATGATTTGGAATATGATTGATGGCAGAACTTTTGTAGTATCTGACAAAACAGAAGAACAATCTTTACGCTTTTATGTGAAAAATGGATTACAACAAGGAACAATTAATTCGCCTATCTTATTTAACATATTCATTAGTGACTTGTTGAAATACTTCAATTTAAATAGCGACCCAAACATGAAAGCACTGGCTTTCGCGGATGACTTAATTATATATGTGTCAGGGAAAAAACCGTCCATCATACAAAACCATTTGCAAAATCTATTCGAAAAAATACACACTTTTTATGAAACGTGGAAACTAAAAATAAATACACAAAAATGTGAAACGATTCTTTTTAGAACTATTCTCTCAAAAGGTAACTCAAGCCTAAGAAAAGAATGGAAAACTTTTCATATTAAATTCAACAACACCGAAATTCCACATAAAAATATAGTAAAATATCTAGGAATACATTTAGACAATTATTTATATTTTGACCTACATAGAAATATTCAATTGCGAAAAGCCAGGGCTGCATTTATGAGTCAAAAAAGATTGTTCTTCTGCAAGCATCTGGACCCAGAAATAAAACTGCAATGCTACAAACTATTGGTCAGACCAATAATAACTTATGGCTGCAATATTTGGTTCAATCAAAGTGCATCGGGCATGGAACAAATCCGAGTCTTCGAAAGAAAATGCCTAAGATCATGCTTAGGCAAACATAGATCTACACATTCGAACTTCCAACATTACATTAGTAATGAAAAAATTTATAACTTAGCCAAAATTAATAGAATAGACTGCTTTATGCTAAAATTAATAAGAAACCACTACTGCCAAGTTGCAAATGTTTTCGAAAACAGTCTAATATTCGGATCACTCTATCCGAACGATCAATATTTTGAAATAACAAAATCTACCGGATTTATCCCACCCGAAGCTTTTTTATTTTTGGATAATAAAGGATATATACAAGATGAAAACGGGATCCCCATCATCTATCATGTGTTTAGGAGAAAAAACAATAAAAGTATAGAATACGACGCCCACCTAGATGGTTTGGACCCGTATAGAATATATAGATTTAATAGAGCCATCTCTGAAAAAGACAAGACTGAAAGGAAAAATATAAAAAAATACTGGTGGATTGAAAATTATCAATAATAATTCAATCTTTTTATAACCTTAAATTCTTCTGCTTATACTTGAATAACTTGATAAATTATGTAATCTAAATTGTAAAGTATAAATTAAGTAAAAATTGTAATAAATAATTCTATATATTAACCTCCTTGGAACAACAATAAACTGTATGGCCGGGTTTTTCAAAGCCTTTTCCCGTGCAAAAATTCAAAAAATTTAATTATACAAATGTAAATAAAAATTACAAAAAAAAAAAAACTTATTGTAAAATTAAAATTAAAAAAAAAACTATATTATGTAAAAAAAAATCTACTGGGATCCATTTAAAATGGCCCTTTTCTTTTTTCATTGTATTAAATTTAAGATACTATACTTCTTTTGGATTGTTAGAAGTAACTTTGTAATAAATTGTATATATTTTTTTTTTCTGGCTAATAAAAACATCCTCTTAAAACTAAACGGTAGCGCGTCTGACTCCAGATCAGAAGGTTGCGTGTTCAAATCACGTCGGGGTCATTTTTTTTAAATAAAGTTCAAACCTCTCAGAACCCGTAATCTCATCTTTTGCTTGATCACTCTTTCTTCTCTCTCCGGTAATGCAGGGTTTTCAAAATCTATATGGGCCGCATCTTCTGCTGCGCGCCCCCTTCGATAGGATTAAAAAGCAATTTATTATTATTATTTTTTGATATTTCTAGAAGGAGGGGTCGCCCCAGACAATGTTACCTAAACGAAGAAGATAGTCAGGATCGAGAAAGATGGAGACTGGTGCGGGGAAGCGTCGAGTGTCCGTGATAAGTAAGTAATATTTCTATAACAATAAAATAATATTGAATCTAGCAAAATAAATAAAAATAAAAACATTATAACTAAATTATGGTACCTCGGACATTTCAGCCCCGACAAAACATCCCCCGACAAAAAATCCCCCGACATAATATCTTCTGACAAAATATTCCCCAGCGTTTCACTAGAAGTATAAACAAGATATTTATTTGATATTATGAGATATCTAATAGAATAAAATAAATAACTCAAGTATATAATATAATTGAATTAAATACCTAAAAATTTGGTCATTGGAATGATTTCGATATATCTTGATTATTAATAAAATATCTTTGGAGTAAATAAGAGCTCATTAAAAATGCTCAACTCTATTAATATATTTATTATAAAGAAATTGTTTTCCCGTAAAAGTATGCATATCTAATCGTAAGTAAGAAATAAAAATAAATAATAAATACATTTTTAGTTTCTCTCTTTGTTGTCTAGTTAGGCTTAGGCCTAAAGTCTTGATTCAATTAATTATGAAACTTTGCGGCGCACCTGTGAAGAGGTCGCGAGGCACATCTTGGGAACCTCTGGTCCAATCAATAATTCTCTTGAGAAATCCAAACCTTGCGCACCAGAGCAACCACATCTACGACCATTTGTTCACAAGTTATTGAGGGCATCAGAATCCAGACAAACCGGGTGATAGAAAAAATCAAATGATTTTTTTCCAAGTTTGAGCAATTTCTAAGTTTTAGGGAGATAAATTTAACCGATTTATCGCGCGGAGAATTTACCACTGCTCGAAGCCTCTAAAACCTTAGTAAATTGGCTATTGAATTGTATCTAAGTTTCTGAGATTGGCTCGTGATCCCGGCTTCTTTTCCTTCTGCTCTGTTCTTTTCACGATGGAGGGGCCAGCCCATACAGGCCTTTAGGGGATCCACCTTCTGGTGTATCTCCTTCTCTCATCAATATCATTAAAAAAAAAAAAAAAAAAAAATTTCTAAATCTGAATAAGCAAATAAATAAAAAAATAAATTTTTTGAGTGAATTCAATAAATCTTCAGCGGACTTTTTGCACCCCCATTAAACCGAGTAATTTGAATATCTATTTTCAGATATTTTTCTTTATTCCGATAAATCATTAGAATAATTTATTATCCTTCATAATATATATATATATATATATATTTTTTTTTGATATTTCGAATTCTTATTCTTTATTAGTAGACAATATATCAAGACTCCGTGGCGCAACGGTAGCGCGTCTGACTCAGATCAGAAGGTTGCGTGTTCAAATCACGTCGGGGTCAATTATTATTTTTATACAATGCTCAAATTTTTTATAAATATTTAATATTCTCTTGGCAAATTTAGTGTATTTATATCCGTTTAAGCAATTGCCTGTTAGTTAGGCAACCAAACTTACGCCTAAACAGACGTCATTGGCCGTATTTCGATTTATATTTTAAATCAGTAAAGATTGCGTTAAAATCATGTACTTTTTAGGGAATATCAAAAGTTTTTGTTTATAGGGAAGTGATTTATTTTTATAGACTTTTAATCACTTATCTAGACACACATAGTCCTTGAGTTATAAAGCTCTAAAAATAATTTTTAAGAAAAAAATAAAAACCGACTTCAAAAAATTAAATGCAACAAATAAAATACACTAAAAGGTATAAAATAATTATTATCTTATTTAGTTACAACTAAACGACGAAATATTAACATGAAATTACTTTTTGAAGTCGGTGCCAAACAAACTATACCTATAAGCGAGCGTACCCGCCAAACGTACTAAGTAAGATCCGTCGAGTGCGATTCATAAAAGGTATATATTTGGCACCAACTTCAAAAAGTAATTTCATGTTAATATTTCGTCGTTTAGTTGTAACTAAATAAGATAATAATTATTTTATACCTTTTAGTGTATTTTATTTGTTGCATTTAATTTTTTGAAGTCGGTTTTTATTTTTTTCTTAAAAATTATTTTTATTTTTCTCTTTTTAGTGATGTCATTAATAGTGATCATATCATCAGAACTTGACCAAATTAATATGACACCATCCCTAAGACACCCCCTTTCGGATAAAAAAAGAACCATCGAAATCGGTTCATAAACAAAGAGGTTAGGTCTAAACAAACCTAATAAAAAAGGTCTAATACCTATGGAAAAAAATCGAAAAAAAAATGGGACCAATCGGAAGCTAGACTGGACCCAATGCAAAAAAAATTTTCAAAATCGGTTGACAATTGGCGGAGATATGAGGTAACATAGGCACAAAAAAAAAAAAAAAAATTCAGTCGAATAGAGAACCTCCTCCTTTTTTGAAGTCGGTTAAAAAGTGCCATTTTTATCACTCACTCAAATCAGTATTGAACTCAATCGCATTAATAGATATTGTTTAATGAATTAAGTATGTATACAGTCGAACCTCGATAATTCGAACTCTTCAGCTGTTAACTTCGGTAAATCGAAAAAATGCTCTGTATTTTGATACGCTCGATAACTCGAAATCCTTTTTTGTAACAAAAGGATGAGAGAACGTTCTATAATTCGAACTAGGCCACTTCTTACCAATGTTTTCTCTTCATTTTCCGCGAAAATATGTATTTTTTGTTCTTTTTTGTCATTTTCATTAGGTATCTGTATTTTTACTTTTTTACTTGAGGCTATGTATAAAATTTATAAATTTATATATCAATGAGAATTGTTTTGACCGCGCTTATTTGAAAAAGATATTTTATCACGAGACCACTGCGGATTATGCTATTGAAGTCTGTGGAGTCTTAAGTCTGGACCAAGAGAGAAAAAAAGATGTGATCCACTTAGCTACAATCCAACGTCATTTTGCGTATAGCCCGCTGACATTCGGACGGATCACCACCGATGTCCGAATGTCTAGCGGGCTATACGCAAAATGACGTTGGATTGTAGCTAAGTGGATCACATCTTTTTTCTCTCTTGGTCCAGACTTAAGACTCCACAGACTTCAATAGCATAATCCGCAGTGGTCTCGTGATAAAATATCTTTTTCAAATAAGCGCGGTCGAAACAATTCTCATTGATATATAAATTTATTTAAAATCATTATTTCAAGTTAGAAATATATAAGTTCAAATATTATTTTCACTCAATATTTGACAAAAATTCCCTACAGTTGATTCGTGATCGAATCAAATGTAGAAAACATTCGGTTATAAAATTTATGTAAGCTCATACATATTTTAAAAAAAATATAATAAAAACTCTTAATAATTCGAATTTTTTCGTTTCCTCTTGATAATTAAAACTTCTCAAAAGTCTCAATAATTCGAATTTTTCTTGTAGTCCCTTGGATTTAGAATTATCGATGGTCGACTGTATTACAGGAGTTTTTAACGGGTTATATAGTGGTGTTTCACAAGTAAAAATAAAAATTAAAAAAAATATTTTAATTATATTTTTTGGAGTTTTATTTTAAATACTCTATACATATTTCGGGTTTTTAGCCCATCATCAGGAGTTTGAGTTTACAAAAGACTGAGACTGTATCAGCAGGTATTTGGACAGGAACGTAAAATATCTAACATTGATCATTGATTTGCGTAATTTTATTTAGGCTTCATCAGGCGTCTAAAAAAAAAGCGAATTTTTAAATGTGAAAGAGAGAGAAAATTATGTAACTTATATATACGTAATCTGAGCTAAAACTGTCTTTTTTTTCTTTTAGATGCCTGAGGAAGCCTAACTAAAAATTGGCGAAACGTTACGCAAATTAATGAATTGTTTGATTTTCTACTTTCCTATCTACATATCTGCTAGTATATATAATTCATTAAAATCAGTAATATATTTTAAAGAGCCATTCGACCAACTTATCGGATCTTAAACTTCATAACAAGAGGCGAATGATTAAATCACTACCAACTTTCATAACAATTCAATGGCCTTTTTCGTCATTTTGACCGATAATATCTCAAAACTCTGACGTGTTGTAAAAAATCGGGAAATTGCATGATAATCTATATATATATATATATATATATAAAATTCTTTGCCCGATACACTCACTCACTCACTCACTCACTCACTCACTCATCATCAAAACAGCCAGAACCACTGGACATAGAAACATGAAATTTGGAGAGGATATTACATCTATGACATAGGGGCTCACTAAGAAAGGATTTTTCGAAATTCGACCCCTAAGGGGGGTCAAAGGGGGCAAAGTGTGTTTTCACTGATTATGCGATATCTCTTAAGGACGATAAAATATCTACTTGCTTTTTACTTATAAAAATACTAAATTAAAATATCTAAAAACTAATTTCAGGATTTTTTGAAATTCGACCCCTAAAGGGGTCAAAAGGGGCAAAATATCTTTGCAATGTGTTTACACTAATTATGCATTTTCAATTAAGAACGATAAGATATCTACTTGATTTTTACTTAATAAAATTCTAAATACAAATATCTAAAAAGTAATTTCAGGATTTTTTGAAATTCGACTCCCAACTATCCAAAATGTGAGTGGGGGCAAAAATTAAAACTCTCTCCTATCTTGATCAAATTTTGTAGAGTTATTCTTTATTACTTTAAGAAACTATTCCTGTAAAAATCAACTATCAAAATTGACTGTATGGGGGCGAAAGGGGGGGGGGGGCAAAATATAGAAATTTTTAGCTTTTTTGTACATTTACTCTTTAGAAAACTGAGAGTTATTTATTTGCAAATATCTAAAAAATAATTTCAACCTCCCAAAATGTGAGTGGGGGCAAAAAATTAATACTCTCTCCGATATAGATCAAATTTTGTAATGTTAGTTTTTAAGACTATATAAAATGTATGCTGTAAAAATCAATAGCCAAAATGAGTGCGTGGGGGCGAAAGAGGGGGCAAAATATTACAAATATATATTACAGACCTAATAATCACATGCCGAGACGCTGCCCGCCAGGGCCACCTAGGCACGCCCTCTACAGCTCGTCAGCGTATAAAACTCTACTGGAATCCATTGTTAGGTTTACGGGGGAAAAATTTTGTCGCGTTTAATTTTTTTGATGTTCTAGTACCAATGTTCATAATTAAATCCATTTGACTATCCGAGGGATGAGACCAATTGTAGAACATGAACAAAGTAATATCTATAAAATCCTCGAAAGAAGGTTTTAGGTGGGGGGGGGGGGGGGGCTGATTTATTATTTAAACATAAGCTAAATAAACAAATAATTAAAGAACAAAAATGTCTATCTCATTTGTTCCGTTTTTAGTGTTGTTTTTAGGATCGACAAACTTGCCTTGAGAGAGAGAGAGGCTACGTCATCAGTTTTTTTAATCGAATAGGGGAATAGGGGGGTAAGGGTAGGGGCTCTCAAAGAGATAGGTCTGGTAATAAACTTGTAAATAGGAATGCACTTTAAATAGAAAGACACACAATATCCCAAAGAATAAATTATTAAAAGTTATTCAAAGATGGATACGATAACGAGTGAATGGGTCTATGTTGCTGTGGATGCTAAAATGAAATTTCATCCAGAAGAATATAAAAAGAAAATTGAAAGAATTAATGTATAGACCAGCTGAGAGAGCGAGGGTGGAAAGTAATAAGAAGGGGGAGTTTAAATCAATGGATTGCGAAAACACTCTTAAAGGGATTTTTATCAAAGATAATGGGTTGTTAACAGGAGAATTAAATTTCGGGAGATTTTTCTAAGCAGAGCCTTAGACACGGAGGAGAGGGGGAGTGAGATGTTACAACTGTCAGTGCCAGAGACACACATACTGTCCCTATCACTACTATCTCCCCCCTTATATACCTTTCAATACCATCCTTATCTCCCCCCACTGCCCCTATCTACCCCCCTATATTACCTCGAGAGCAAATTAATCCAAGCTATTCTTAGCTTATCTTCCGAGAATAATCTTAATAGGCTTAAGAATAGTACGTCATACTATTTTTTGCTATCTTTATTTGTTTAAGAGCCAGAACCCCCCACCCCCGCAAGGGGCAAGGCCTCACATGGGATGAGTAACGGCCTTGAGACAAACCGTTTCTTATGGCAAACTATGCTACGACGATTTGGATGACTTGGTGGCCGATGTCAAAGCGTGGATTGCCTCCAAGAATCGTGGCCCGCTTCGCCCGTGGAATCGACCGACTGCCAAGCAAATGGCAAGCAGTTATTGAAGTAGATGGTGAATACGTTCCCGAATAATCATTTAAACATGTTTTTGTTAAATTTTATTATTGTTTTTGCTGAATAAAAATATTTTAAAAAACGTTCCATAATTATGCATCAACCTAATTTTTTTGACTTACTGTCTGATTTAAATTTACTCAATACATAAAGCTAATAATTTCACAGACCTTTATATTTTGTGTTGTTGTTTCAATTAATTCTCTTTTTATTTTTTATGATTTTGTTCAATATCACCCAAAAAATACAATTTCATGAAACATAAGAATTGATAGATACCATATAAAATTCTGATTCGCATAGATACCCGAATATAACATTTTAGAAAAAAAAATGTGCAATAACATGTCAATCCCGCTCTCCGGGTTATAAGACTTGGGAATACCAAAGAGCTTTCACTCCAATTCGTCCAAGGCCACAAATAAGCAAACATTCTTCCGAATGTTAAGAAGCTAATCCAAACGGACACAAATACGATTATTAATTTCTGAAAATCTTTCCTATTTTACCTTCTATACCTACCATTTTACCTGCCTATGAAAGTTTATTTTTACAATGTCTGTCACACACAGAGGGAATATCAAAACAAGATATTTCCCAACTGACACACCTGGAATGTTTAACTATAAGTTTAAATAATGGTCAATCCATCACCAGTTGCAAGAATCGCTCTGTTGATGATTCACATCTGCAAATTATTCAGCTCCCACACCTGTCTAAGTGGAAAACGCAGCATCCCTATATTTATTTCGAAATATTTCTTCCAATTTTATGAGTGATTTGATATTTCTTTTATCCTGGCAGAGGGGTGAGCGCAAATTTAAAATAACAATTACATCAAAAACCATTGATCATAGCCTACGAGTTATGCAATAGATTAAGTTTTTTCAAATGTATTTTTTACTGATTTTTTCAGATACTAATACCAAATGAATATATTTCCAGGGAGTATTTTTTCACTTATAATTACACGAGAGCTTTTTTTTGCCGAAGTAAACTTGACATTTTAATGAGAATTTTGTTGCCTGGCAACTAAACGAAAAAAACTACCTGTGAAAAAATTACGAGTCCGTAGGACGAGTAATTTTTTCTGGTAGTTTTTTGAGTTAAATTGCCCAAAGGCAACAAAACTCGAATTATAAAATATCAAGTTTACTTCGACCCAAAAAAAAGCTTGAGTGTAATTCGGTAAGACAATTTAATGAATCAATACGTAAATCACAAAATTAACAAAATTAAGACATAAATTAGTTTATTTAATTTAGAGGAAAAGTACAATTGTTAAAAATACAATTCTTATAAACAACTTGATAAAAAAATAAATAGGAAAATAAAAATAAAAAAAATAATCGTATAGGATCTGAAATAAAAACATAAAATTAAATAAGATTTGTTTCCAAGCTATATAAAAAAAAGCCACTTGAACCACTTTATTTGTAAACACACCTGTTTTGTTATGATTTAGACACCTGTTAATTAAAAACAAACAACATTTTTTTTTTTTTTTTATAAATTTTATTAAACCAATTATTTTACATTAATTAATGTATACATTGTATTTTAGCTTCGATTCCGGAGATTACTTCTCCACCATCGAGTGTCCTTATTCATATTTAGTCCTTGTTTTTAATAAGAGGAAAAATCTAATTAGATAAAAAAACCTCTTTTCCGATAATTATTTCAATTCCATTATTCCCCAATCAAGTCGATTGGTATCCTTCCCCCTCTCCCCTCCTTTCTCCCCACCAACAACAAATTCCTAATTTTAATATAATATAATAATATTTGCTATAACCTATTAGTGGGTTTTAAAATTAAAAACACCAATTAATAAATAAAACATAATTGAAAAAAATGTAATCAAACTTTTTTAATGAAATTTTCATCTATCAATAATTACTTTAATTAAGAAAAGATCAATTAAGATGAAATTTGTCGAGGTCCAGACCTAGCCAGATCCCTTTCTCATTCTCAAACTTGTTAATATAGTGTTGGTTAATAGAGTAAAGGGTGTGTAGTTTCACAGAGAATGAAATAAAACTCAAAGAGGTTTGTTAACTTGTAAACTCCTGATGATGGACTAATAATCCGAAATATATTGAGTTTGTATAAACCTCTTTGAGTTTTATTTTATTCACTGTGAAACTACACACCCTTTACTCTATTAACTAACATCATGTTTCACCTAAAACCTACACCAATTTCCATAAGTAAAAAAAAAAAAAAATATACTGTTGGTTTCATCACAATCGGTAGAGCAGTTTTTAAAATAGAACTAAGATACAAATATATAAACAAATATTTAAAAAATAATTTTTAAGAAAAAATTAAAACCGACTTCAAAAAATTAAATGCAACAAATAAAATACACTAAAAGGTATAAAATAATTATTATCTTATTTAGTTACAACTAAACGACGAAATATTAACATGAAATTACTTTTTGAAGTCGGTGCCAAACATATACCTTTTATGAATCGCACTCGACGGATCTTACTTAGTACGTTTGGCGGGTACGCTCGCTTATAGGTATAGTTTGTTTGGCACCGACTTCAAAAAGTAATTTCATGTTAATATTTCGTCGTTTAGTTGTAACTAAATAAGATAATAATTATTTTATACCTTTTAGTGTATTTTATTTGTTGCATTTAATTTTTTGAAGTCGGTTTTTATTTTTTTTCTTAAAAATTATTTTTATTTTTCTCTTTTTAGTGATGTTATTAATAGTGATCATATCATCAGAACTTGACCAAATTAATATGGCACCATCCCTAAGATACCCCCTTTCCAATAAAAAAAAGAATCATCGAAATCGGTTCATAAACAAAGAAGTTAGGTCCGAACAAACCTAACAAAAAAGGTCTAATACCTATGAAAAAAAACGAAAAAAATTGCAACTTGACAATGCAATTGAAATTGCAACAACTCAAGCATGAGTTGTTTACCAAAAAAGATTTTAGTCTTTTTGATTTTAAGTCTATTCTTCCACGTTTTCAGTAGAGGTTGCCATTAATAGTCAAAACATCAAAAATGGAATGCAATAAGGTTATTCCTCTAGTATTAGATAAGAATCGATCGTTATTTTTGATTTTAAGTCGATTCCTCCATGTCTTCAGCACTGGTTACCAATAATAATCGAAACGTCAAAAACCTAATGTAGAATTGTTATTCCTCAAGTATTAGATGAGAATCGATGGCTATTTTTGATTTTAAGTCGATTCCTCCATGTCTTCAGCAATGGTTACCAATAAAAACCGAAACCTCAAAAATCCAATATAAAATGGTTATTCCTCAAGTACTAGATGAGAATCAATCGCTATTTTTGGTTTAAAGTCGATACCTCTATGTCTTCAGCAATGGTTACCAATTAAAACCGAAACGTCAAAAATCCAATATAGAATGGTTATTTCTCAAGTATTTGATGAGACTCAATCGCTATTTTTGGTTTAAAGTCGATTCCTCTATGTCTTCAGAAATGGTGACCAATAAAAACCGAAACGTCAAAAATCCAATATAGAATGGTTATTCCTCAAGTACTATATGAGAATCAATCGCTATTTTTGGATTAAAGTCGATTCCTCTATGTCTTCAGCAATGGTTACCAATAAAAACCGAAACGTCAAAAATCCAATATAGAATGGTTATTCCTCAAGTATTTGATGAGAATCAATCGCTATTTTTGGTTTAAAGTCGATTCCTCTATGTCTTCAGCAATGGTCACCAATAAATACCGAAACGTCAAAAATCCAATATAGAATGGTTATTCCTCAAGTATTTGATGAGAATCAATCGCTATTTTTGGTTTAAAGTCGATTCCTCTATGTCCTCAGCAATGGTCACCAATAAAAACCGAAACGTCAAAAATCCAATATAGAATGGTTATTCCTCAAGTATTTGATGAGAATCAATCGCTATTTTTGGTTTAAAGTCGGTTCCTCTATGTCTTCTGCAAAGGTAAGGGATAAGAAAACAACGCAGTTGCTATGGTTACTTATAAAATTTCCTCCCAAATTTTTAGCATTTCACAGAGAGAAGCCTATCCATTCTTATTTAAGCAAGGCTAAATGAGCTATATTAAAAGGTTCAAATGAATAAATTTTAAAGAATTAAAAAAATTAAAAAAGTACTCTCTTACTCTAGAGTAAAGTACTTTAAAATATAATTTTACTAAAAACTTTATTTATCCTTTTTTGTGGTCCCCAAGGTACTTAATTAGGATATTAAATTTCATCAAAATTGGTTAAGTCATTTTCAAGATATTTAGAAAAAACTAAAAAAGTACTGAAATAAAGTACTAATGTTTGTGGGTCGATATGTACCAAAAACTAATCAGCGCTTCATTTTGTTCAAAGAATGCTAGGTTTTCAATTTCATTTCAATCGGTGCAACGGTGTGGAAAAAATCGTGGGCCAAAAAAACGATAACATACATCCATCCATACATACATACATCCATCCGCACGCACTAAATGAAAAAATGGCACTTTTTGGCCTCTCGACGAGACCCCATGTAATTTTTGGCAAAACCGTCACGTGCTAAAATTCAACCTAATTGAATACTACAATTTGTGACTTTAATTGAGTCCATGGGTTCCGTAGTCTTTACCTGAGGACCCTTTGAAGCCACGCTTGCCCCGAGAGCGATTGCAATACTTTACCCATGCTTTGCATTGGATAAAGTAAAAATGGGACCAATCGGATTGCCGTGATTTGGAGCAATGTACAGACAAAACCTTAATTTTATTTATATAGATATGATTGTTCTCTGGTCTTTTAGTTTTTAAATCTTATCATTATACTTGCCCCCTCCCTTGTCCCCATCCTATTTAAGTTTCGGTTCGATTTTAACCAAAAATCTAATCAGCTCTTAATCACAATCACCAACACTAAATGCGAAATTTTGTTTTGATATTCAGACAAGTTTTTGAGCTAATGCGTCTACAACAATTTGGTAATGCATGTACTAATAACGTACTAACATCTGGTCTGGGGGCACGGGGGGCAGTGCCCCAGCCAAGTTCGATTCTGTTAGTGATGTCGTCAGCTTATTAACCCTAATAGGGCCACAAATTAAAATTTTCAGTTTAAATTGTGAGGACGAGATTGAACTTGACTTGTGTTGAGTGCGGGGGCTGGGCACGGGTGCATGGTCCGAAATGAGCAACCCACAAGTTGGGGTGAATACTTGGCTCAAATGTTATCAGTCATGCAAAGTGCGTAGAGCAATTCGGTCAAACATCTTTATTAATTCGTAATTGTTTGTTTGTGAAATTATATATGAACAATGTTTTTACAGATTGAGTATGAACATACAATAAATAATTAAATATATTAATATGTAAACATTATGGGAATTAATCGTAGGGAGTTTGGACAAGACTTTAAATTAAATTAAATACAAGATTTGATTAAATATGCCATACGTTTCGTTGCTGTTTTGCAACTTCTTCAGTGGCTCATTTGTTACACTGAAATTACACTGAAATAATGAAATATTATGTGAAGTTGTTGATTGCTAGCCGCAGCGATCTGACTGAGTCATCTAGCGGCCGTGTCTGAAAGCTCGCGGGGCGCTACATATGTAACATGTAATGTTGTTTGTTGATTTAAATATAGAAAAAGAAATGAAAGGACCAAAAACGATGGGACCTGTTGATTTCTCTGTAATTCTGTTTTTTTTATATTTTTTAGAAGCCTGATGAAGCCAGAATAAAGTTGGCGAAACGTCGCAAAAATCAATGGCAATTTTTTGATTTACACCTTCCTGTCCAAATACCTGTAAACGTACTTAATTAAATTATAAAAAAAATGATGTTTTTTGTTTCAAACGCTCATAACTATTTCAAAAATTGACTAATCGGGACGTTTATTATTTTTTTGTTTTTTTCGTTTTCTAAATCATGCTTTTCAGAAAAAAAATTATTCTACTTCATATTCAATAACATTTCCAGTTTTTTTTGCATTTTTGAACCAAAAATTCTTAAACTAGAAAACTCAAAATCTTGCCAGTTATAAACATTTTGACACCAAAATAAACTTTGTACGATTTTTCATTTTGGATTTATCAAGGGTCTTGGAATAAGTTTTATTTTCAAAATTAAAAAAAAAAAAAAACAATCGGGCACCCCTCCCCACGCCCCCTTCACCCCAGAAAATCCCGATTCCATCCCTACTATTTTGGTCCATACTCCCGAGTGTACATTATATTTGATTTCGTTAATAAAACAATGAATAGAAATTCCCATTGAAAAATTATTTATCAAAATTCAAAGAAATTGATAAAAGGCTGGGCTCTTTGCTTTCATTCAAGGCTCAGTTGAAGCCAGGCAGCCAGAGTGGCCAGAGCAAGGGCCTTTAAGGGCTCTTAGGCCCGGTTGTATGTCGCTATGTTTAGGCCTTGGTAATGGTAAATAGCTTGTTTACCGGCCGATTTCGCAAATGTGCGTTGTTCAAGCCAAAAAATTCTCGGAAAACAACTCGTTTACCTTGTCTTTTGTTTACTCGGCTCTGTCGACCGGTAAATGTCATCTAAAGCCATGGTAAGCGAAAGTTTATATATTCTGCTCGGCAGGTGGCTAAATAAATTAAATAAATTTCGAACTGAGTCCAGAGGAGTTTTAGTAGAATAAAAATTGTTCTCGCTGAGGAACTATTAAAATAGAAATAATACAATAAAAGAATAAATAAAGATGATTCGGGAATTTCTGGACTAATCCATTTTTAAAAACTCTCACTATATATAAGATGGGGAATACCTAAGTAAGAGCGCTCTAGACAAGTCAAGGCTTGGTTATAGCAATAGGATTAGGAGAAATTTAGAATTTTCTTATAGGACAGGTTGATTATTATTCATTGTGGAAGATTGTCGATTTCCATCTTAGGGACTGTGGACTTGTGGAGTTCACAAGCTTTAATTTCTGACTCCTACCCTCATTCACACAAAGCAGTATCCGTTTGGGGCGAAGGTCTCTAAATATATTTTTAAAAGTTCTAATGTTAAATTTGAAAAATAACGGAAATGATGACGTTTTCGATGAAATTTGCCAAAAAAAGCGAAGAATCAAATAAAATTCAAAAAATGAAGAGTAATTTTTTGAACATCATCCCCTGGTTGAAAAGTCACAATGCATTATTTGCTTTAATCAGAGGTCAACCTCATTGATTTATCTTTACAAATATAAGGTTATTAAATTTTTATTCAAATATTTAATTTTTTTTTCACAATAGAATACACAAATACAGTAGTGTTTAAATACAAAAACACATACGGTACATTAAACATAGTTTAGAGAGGCCGGGCAATATGGAGTTTTCCTATATGAGGGTGGGGGTGGGGGAAGCAGCTGGCCAGCTGATTAGCCACCACAAGGTTTCAATTTCGGTAATCCAATTAGAGATCAACTAAAATTTTTGGTACAATAGAATTGATAAATGTTGGAAGTAACGAAATAATTAGATGAGAAATATACATAAGGGATGCCTCGTAATAATGGAGTTTCGATTTTACTAGCGGGAAAAATGAGTTTTCTAGGGAGTATTTATCTCAATTTCTACTTAAATTTCACCATTACTTCCTAATAGTTTGAGGTAAACAAATTCATATTAAGGACTTTTTTTAAAGTACACTTAATTTCCATCAGAAAAGTTAATATGAGAGAAATGTCTAAAATCAATAGATTACGAGTTATGTAAATTTAAATATTTTTTAATTTAAAAATTCAATCCCAATGATTTGGCCAGGAAATTTTTTGATTCATAAAATTTCGAATTTGGTTGATGAATCGGATTTCAATAAAATTTTTCATCTTAATAATACTAGGGACCACTCTTTATCTAAAACCGCTTATATTTTTGTAAAATAATTTTTACTTTTCTGAGAAAAAATTATTTAATTTTGAAATTTTCTTCCCCACTAGCTACTTAAATAGTAAGCCGCCTAATTATAGATAATGAACTTTCTTTTACTAAATCAAAATATCAAAATGTGTTTCTTCATTAGAGGTTTTGAATATGTAGAATAAATATCTAAGCCTCTAGAGAACGATTTATCTAACTTTCCACATAAATTTCACCATCACTCCCTAACCCTTTGAGCTACACAAATTTATATAATGACCTTTATTAAAAACATTTCATTTAAAACAGAAAAGTTAATATGACTGAAATGTCGAAATTCAATAGTTTACACGTTAAAAACTAATCCAATATTGTATAGTGGATGGACTTAATCAATAACAAATGTCTCTAATGGCCAGAAATCATCTTGATATGACAGACCTAAAGAATTAAAAATAAGAAAGAAATCGATCTTAGTTTATCGATTTCATCTATTTGGTGGTTCATAGTACCTTTTTAATATAAGAAAATAGCATTTTGATTAAGAATTTTGTAGTTTAAGAGAAAGTGTATGAAAAGATTCAATCTCTTCTCTCCGGGAGCTAAACTTCTAGAAATGGCAAAAATTTTTATTTTTTTTCTCATTAGATATTTATTCAAATCTAATGAAATTTCATATCTGTGTCTTATTCTCATTTATCTTTTGTATGCAAAAATTATTATTAGGAAATTTGCATTTTTAAGGGTAGTTTATCTGAAGTTCAATTAAAAAAAACGCTAATAACTCCGTTGAAATAATTTTTAAAAATATAAAATCATTTAGATATTATAAAATAATTAATTATTAATAATTTAATTCAATTTTGAACGAAATCGATTCAGTACTTTTTGAGAAAATGGACAAAAACTCCGAAAACTGCCATGAAAGGCCGTTTTAAAAGCATTTTGAAAATCCACTTCCATGTCAAAAGTCAATGTTTCGTTTCATATGACTTTTTAAACTTTTTTCAAAAGCATCTCGTGCTTTAAAAAAACATCGTTTTTTGACCGTTCAGATAGTTTTTGACTATTTGCTCAAAAAGTACTGAACCGATTTCGATCAAAATTGAATTAAATTATTAATAATTAATTGTTTTATAATATATATTTATTTCAACTTTTGAAAAAAACATTTGAATGGAGTTATTAGCGTTTTTTCAAATTGGACTTCAAATAAACTACCCTTTAAAATGCAAATTTAATAATAATAATTTTTTAATATAAAAGATAAATAAAAATAACACACAAATATGAAATTTCAATATATTTGAATAAATATCTAATGAGAAAAAAAATAAAACCTTATGGCATTTCTAGTTAATTCGATCCCGGCAGAGAAGAAATGGAATCTTTTCATTCAATTTCTTTTAAACTACAAAATTCTTAATCAAAATGCCATTTTTTTAAATTGAAAATGTACCGTGAACCACCAAATAGATGAAATCGATAAAATAAGATCGATATCTTTCTTATTTATAATACTTTTGGTCTGTCATATCGAGAGGATGTCTGGCCATTAGAGACATTGTCATTCATTCAAGTCCATTCACTCTAAACAATATTGGAATATTTTTTAACGCGTAAACTATTAATTTTAGACACTTCAGTCATATTAACTTTTCTGTTGGAAATGAAATATTCTTTATAAAGATCATTATATAAATTTGTGTACCTCAAAGGGTTAGACAGTAATTGGGAAATGTATGTGGAAACTTAGATAAATTCTGCTCTAGTAAGTAACGAAATAATTTAATGATAAATACATATGTAATGCCTCATAATAATTGAGTTTCAAATTTTCTAGCGGGGAGCGGGCAATGAATTTCCCCCCCCCCCCCCCCGCCCGCCTAACTAACATGGAGGATATTTCTGCCGGATACGTTTTGTTTTTGCATTTCCATAGTTTATAATATTATTATGATTATTATTTTGTTTTTTGTTTTCAATTTGTTCATCATTCAATTCAAAAACGTATTATAATTCAGTAATAAAAATAAAATAAAACAAAATAAACAAAATAAAAAAACATTTTTGTTTTGTTTTGAAAAGTAGGTATATTGATTCTCGAAATGAAATAAAATTGTTGCATAGTTTCAAAGGGGCAATTGAAATGAATGATTTTTCCGAAAAAGGTGCCGTTAGAAGGTATGGAAGTCCCTGCCTTTCCCTCTCCTTCTTCAGGGTAACAAAAAGTCAATGAAAGTAGTTCAAAAAATAGTTACTTTCTGTCACCTTGTCAAAGGAGAGAAAGTAACTATTTTTTGAACTACTTTCATTGACTTTTTGTTACCCTGAAGAAGGAGAGAATAAATCTCCGAAACGTCGGTTTAACAAATAAATGTAAAATAATAAAACCTCTATAGTCTTATTTTTTACAACCACCGTGGACTGCTTTCATCAACATCCAATTGCATATTTATACCAGTCCGTCTCCTAAAGAAAATCTCTATCAAATAAATTCGTTTTATTTTTTTATATCTTAATGTGAAACCTACCAAGTATTTTTATCCAATAATTTTATAAAAACTGGTCCTAGTTGTACAAAAAAGAACAAACGAGACAGGAATGCATCAAAATTAACCAAGAAAACCTAGAAGGGTTAAGGAATTCCGCTACCTAGGAAGTAAAATAACATGGGATGGGAGGAGCAAAACGAAATTAAATCAAGAATTGCCCAAGCAAAAATGGGGTTTAATTCAAAACAAAAACTACTATGCTCCTCCTCAATCAGCTTAGAAAACAGGAAGTTGCTATTGAAGACATATGTATGGAGCATAGCCATGTACGGGTGTGAAACCTGGACAATTGGAAAAGCGGAGAGAAAGAGATTAGAGGCTTTCGAAATGTGGTGCTACAGAAGAATGATGAATATCAAATGGATGGATAAAATTACAAATGAAGAAGTTCTTGGAAGAATCGGAGAAAGAAGAACCTTGTGGAAGAGTCTGAAGAAGAGAAGAGGTCAGATGATGGGGCACACACTGAGACATGGGGGACTGCTTAGGGATATCTTGGAGGGGGAGGTGGGAAAGAAAAGGGAAGGGGAAGACCCAGATTAGAATATTTCAACCAAATAATTGGGGATATGGGATGCCCAGACATTTAGAGCGGTTATATGTCAGCTAGTTTTAGGCTTGTAATGGTAAACGCTTGTTTACGGACCGATTTCAAATGTGCGTTGTTGATGCAAAAATTCTGAAAACAACTCCTTTACCCTGTCTTTTATTATACTAGACTCTATATAAAAGGTAAATGTCTTCTGAGGCCTTGGTAAGCGAAGTTTATATATTTTGCTCGGCAGGTGGCTCTGAGGCCTACGGCAAAGAAAATTTCGAACTAAGATCATCATCATCATTGAGTATACAGTCCTAAGACTGGTTTGATGCAACAATCCGTCTCCACTCGACTCTGTCCTCCGCCAGCTGTTTAACCTCTCTAAATGTCTGGCATCCCATATCCCCAATTATTTGGTTGAAATATTCTAATCTGGGTCTTCCCCTTCCCCTTTTCTTTCCCACCTCCCCCTCCAAGATATCCCTAAGCAGTCCCCCATGTCTCAGTGTGTGCCCCATCATCTGACCTCTTCTCTTCTTCAGACTCTTCCACAAGGTTCTTCTTTCTCCGATTTTTCCAAGAACTTCTTCATTTGTGATTTTATCCATCCATTTGATATTCATCATTCTTCTGTAGCACCACATTTCGAAAGCCTCCAATCTCTTTCTCTCCGCTTTTCCAATTGTCCAGGTTTCACACCCGTACATGGCTATGCTCCATACATATGTCTTCAATAGCAACTTCCTGTTTGCTAAGCTGATTGAGGAGGAGCATAGTAGTTTTTGTTTTGAATTAAACCCCATTTTTGCTTGGGCAATTCTTGATTTAATTTCGTTTTTGCTCCTCCCATCCCATGTTATTTTACTTCCTAGGTAGCGGAATTCCTTAACTCCTTCTAGGTTTTCTTGGTTAATTTTGATGCATTCCTGTCTCGTTTGTTCTTTTTTTGTACATACTAGGACCTTGGTTTTATTCTTGTTTATTTTCATTTTGATTTCTTCTATTAGGATTTGGTTAATTCCATTCAAGGCGTCCTCTAATTCTTTTTTATTGCTTCCTAGAAGGGCAATGTCATCGGCAAATCTTAACATAGCGATCTTTTGACCTTGGATTTCTATACCTGTATCAATTTTGTCTTTGAATTCTTTAATCGCTTCTTCTATGTATAAGTTGAAAATCATGGGTGACAGCACACATCCTTGTCTTACACCTTTTTTTATTTTGGCTTCTCTTTGTTCATCACCAATATTTATAATTGCCGTCTGGTTTTGATATAGATTGTAGATTAGTCTTCTCTCTCTGAATTTTATTCCCGCCTGTTTTAATATTTTAAACATAATTTCCCAATTGACGTTATCGAATGCTTTTTCTAGGTCTATGAATCCGATGTAGACAGATTCTTCCCTGATAAAAGCCCTTTCTATTATTAGTCTAAGAGAGAGAATTGCTTCTCGGGTGCCTCTGTTTCTTCTAAAGCCGAACTGGTCTTCCCCCAGATTTTCTTCAACTCTTTGTTCTATTCTTCTTTGGATTATTTTGGTTAGGATTTTGGAGGCATGTGAGGTTAGGCTAATGGTCCTGAAATTTTCACATTTATCCGCGCCTGTCTTTTGGGAAGTGTGACTATTTTGTTTTTTTCGAAATCTTTTGGGATGATTCCCAATTTAGATCAAGAATTTATTATATTTATATCTATATCGCTTGCAGTTTCATCTACGCTATAGTGTGTAATTTCTAATTTATTATCATAATAACGAAGTATTGAAGATTGTTAAGATTTAAATTAAAATTTTTCAAGATTACAATTTCATTAAAAAACTATTTTTACTTTATTTCATACCAGGGATCAGGCCGGCTTCGTTTTTAATTCTCTATAATTTCTATAATCTTATTTTTAATAAATAAATAAACGTGTAGCAAAATGATTTTTAAGCATGATTTTTTTTCCTGATACAGATACCCACGATAACTTAAGAACGAAAAGTAGTTGAAAGTTCGTTCCCCAGGTAAAATATTTGCATTTCCAATGTGGTAGGCTGATTAGATTTTAGGCTTTCTTGCTTTACATTTTCTGGATCAAAAATGCAGAAAATCTCATGTTTTAAATGATTTTATAGAGATTTTACTGTGAAGTATTTATAATAATTTTTTAATGCAAAGTGGGGTGTTTAATTTAATTAAATTAGAAATCTAATATAATAAAACTATAAGATTGGAGTAATTTTTGGAGACTGACTGATAAGTGAAAATGAGTGGATATTGATGAGGCAGTCCAATAAAAAAAAAAAGATAATTTATACTATCTTTTTATTCAAAAACCGACGTTATCCTCCGAAACGTATAGTATAAATTATCTTCTTTTTTTGGACTGCCTCATCAATATCCAGTCAATAATAAAACTATTTTTACGAAAAAATAATTATAATCAAACACCTCTATTCTGATTATTTCATTTTACATACGTCTAGAGCATTTAATTTCCATTAATGGCAAGCAACTAACATACATATGCTAATCAAGGGCGGATCCAGGGGGGGGGCGACCCCCCCCCCCCCCATAGAGGCCCGTGCCTGGCAAAAAAAATTGTAAAAAAAAACATTTATTTTTAAAAAAATTTTAAAATAAAGTTCTATGTGTGTGTGGCGTCTCTGCCCCCCCCCCCCCCCCGCTTGGACAATTCAATCGCGACACACTTTCGAGATAAAAAGTAGATCTTAAATACATCGGGCACCTTATATACATTCTCCCCCCCCCCCCCATAAAAATCCTGGATCCCCCTTTTGATGCTAATAGATCGGGCGCTCTGGACTGGGAGATTGAATATATAACATCTTAGATTTCAAATTCATTTGGTGATCCATCCGAGTGTCATGCGGGCTTAACGCAAAATGACGTTGGATTATAGCTAAATGGATCATATATTTTTCTCTCTTGGTCCAGACTTAAGACTCCGCAGACTCCAATAGCTTCAACCGCAGTAGTCTCGCGATATATATCTTTTCAAAAAGCGCGATCAAAACAATTCTCGTTAATATGTCAATTATTCCTTGATATATTAATGAGAAAAATTTTTAAATTTATTCCTTTAATTTCCGAGCGCCCACTCGGTCAATAACTTTTTTTTTTTGTTTTGTTTTAAACAAAAGGTCTATTGTAAATGCTTATTTTCCCACTAGTAGCTCTCTTTTGAATACATATTTGTACCTTTACTTAAAACTCAATTCAATTTACTTTACCTCTGAGATCTGCATTGTACCATTCCCAGAACAAATTTTTTATATTATTGAAGGAGACAATAAAAGAGTGTGTCTTCTGCTGGAATTATAAATTTTATTTATTTATAACGAGACTATAGTTTCGAGGGCTTTGCCCTCTTCATCAGTCTATTACAATGTATTCACAGGAATTAATTTATGAATTCATTATAGTCTCGTTATAAATAAATAAAATTTATAATTCCAGCAGAAGACACACTCTTTTATTGTCTCCTTCAATATATAAAAATTCTGCTACTCTCGGCAAAAACTTTCAATTTTTATATTATTTGATTCAATATCCTCCACCTACCCAACCCTTTATCCTCTTTAACCAGTGGCTCAAATACAATTGACATTGTATCTATTTTTAACTTTTGGCTAATAGAAACTCCTTGGTGTTGGGCTAATCCCTTGAAATATTTTGACATTTAAAAAAAAAAAACTTTATTTGACCATACAGAGGGTATGGTCAAGTATTGTAATCGTGCATGAAAAAAGGGGTTTTTCCTTCTTTTTTTCGAAATATCTCAAAAACGGCTTAAACTATTTTGATTAAAAAAATTAAGCGAAACCATGGCATTTCGCTCTACAAAAAAGCACTAATAAGTGAACATCTAAAAAATTATATTTTTCGAGATAATAATTATTTTGTCAAAATGACAGTTAGTCTGTGCGTTGCCAAATTTTTGTGGACGAGCTAGCTCAAAAACTAGTCTGAATATCGAAACCAAATTTCACCCGTAGTTTTGGTGTATTGAGATTGAGAGCTGATTAGATTTAGGTGCATATCGAGCCAACATTAAGGGGGGTGGGGGGGGTTAAAAATTAAAAATCTATGCCTTTTGAGGAAACTCAACCAAATTTTGCATACATAATCAGTGGACCCCCGGAAGTATAAAAATGCAAAAACTAACCACCCAAAATGGGTGGGGGGGGGGTATAAAAAAGGAAATCTTGCCCATTTACCAAACTCAAACAAATTTTGTATACATAATCAGTGGGACCCCAGAAGTATAAAAATGCAAAAACCAACCCCCCTACATGTTTATAAATAATTTTAGGAGCCAGGTTATATGGTAAAGTCAAGTGTATGGCCACATCAGAACACGTCAGCTTATTTTTCATTACTGTGAAACACCACCAATCTCAAACTCATTATATTTTGTGCTGTTGCCAATATACTAAATATTTATTTTTTATAGCTAATTTAATATTACTATTTATTACTTACTACTATTATTTTTACTTATTATTATTAACTACTCTCCCAGAAATTTCCAAATGTTCGTCGATAAAGTTTGATTTTTTCCTTAAATATTAGGATTTTTGTATATATATATATATATATTTTTACCAAAGTTTTTTTTTATGCTAATAAATGACATTCATTTTGTGCAATTTACCAATAATAATTTTTTTAAGCAAAATTAGGTATATAGAGTCAGTATTTTTGTACCTGTTTTTTATTAAAACTATTTTGTTTTGATTCATGTGTTTTTTTTTATTTTAATCCCTAAATCCTAAATAAAAAACTTGGTAAATGATTATAATAAAATTTCCAAATGCCTCTGTTAAAGTTAGGTTGTCAATAATATTTTTTTTAAAATGCCGCTATATTTCAAAACCAGTGCCGTTTTAGGGATTTTTCATGCCAACATAAGAAAAAAATTGTTACTTGGTAAAAAATTTACTGAGACCTGTAGAAAGCTTGTACAACACATATGGACATTTACCAAACGATTTACCATCTACCTTGGTAAGTGGTAAAAAGCATTTACTTTGCGACATACAACCGGGCCTTAGGGTCAGCCAGACATCCAAAGGTAACCCACACATGACGTCATAATAGGTGTACTTTCTAGTTTCCTAACACATAGGTACTTTCTCTTGTCTCAACTCCTAACTGCTTGTTTATTTAATTTATTACATATTATAACTAATATCGATTTAATTTATTTTTCTCAACATCCCTTCATCCCTTAAAGAGGTGACTACCCCTAATTTAACTTTCCTCTCAAATGGATGATATTTAGCAGATTCTGGGACTATTTCAATGCCCTAAGCACAAATATCAAGAGAATTTATTTTTCTGAACATTCCTTCATCCCCTCATGGTGTAACTACTCGGATTAAAATAAGCTGGTTTTTTATTTGCTCCCTGTAAAACGAGGGACTACTATTGCACAATTTTAATTTAGACATGATGGAATCGGGCTTGCAATCGTTTGTTTGTCAGATTTTAGCCAAGATGCCTCGAGTCGGATTCGAACCCTGGTCCACTTGGTTAGGAGGCTGGCACGCTAACCCTAGCCTAACCCGACCCCCTGAAAAATTTATAATTACATTTTTTTTCAATTTTATTTTAATAAAATTAATTGTTTTTTTTTATTTTAAATTACACTAATAGATCATTATAATAATTATTATATATTAAGATATAATTAATTAAAGGTATTGAAGGAATAATGGAATTGGAATAATTATCGGAAAAGAGAATTTTTTATTTAATTTAATTAAAGGTATTTTTTTTTTAATATGGAATTGGAATAATTATCGGAAAAGAGGTTTTTTTATTTAATTAGTTTTTTCCTCTTATTAAAAACAAGGACTAAAAAGATGATCAAGGACAGTGGATGGTGGAGAAGTAATCTCCGGAATCGAAGTTCAAAAACAATGTATGCATAAATTCATGTAAAATAATTAGTTTAATAATAAAGATATTTTTCTATTTTCTATAAAATAATTTATTAGAATATCAATTTCATTTTCTTAAAAAAAAATCCGACAATTCGAAGGATTGTGGCGCCTTCTTCAGGATTTAAAAGGATCAACGAAAAAAACCTCGGTGTATATTAATAGATATTATTTTTAATTGCAATTACATTCAAAAGTATGTGGCCAGTGATACGTCTTGATGAAGGCCATAGCGGATCAAAACGTTGGTAAAAATATAAATCAAGTTTTACTTCAATTTTATTTTATTTTGGCTACGATTAAAAATTTAAAATTATAAATAATTCGTTTCAAAAGTTTTGTCCGTTTAAATGTCATGTGTTTTTGTAGTAGCATATCTCAATAAATATTTATTCCACTGTTTCGTGGTATATACTGATCGATAGAGAATTTTGTACTCTATACATTGATGCTGTTCATTTTTTTCCAAATTTAAATTTTTTGCCTCTTTTCAGGTTATTACTATATGATGTCGTTAAGCGATTTTCGGCCACTTTTTCTCTACAAATTCAAAGTGAATGAAAGCGTTGCCGAAACAACCCGAAAAATTAACCAGGCATTTTTTGGCAATGATAGTTTTAATGACGTACGCAAAAAAATCTTAATTATTTTGTTTCTCTTTTTCGTTCTTTGCTCTTCGATTCTTCTTTGCTCTTCGATTCTTCTTTTCGTTCTTTGCTCTTCGATTCTTCTTTGCTCTTCGATTCTTCTTTTCGTTCTTTGCTCTTCGATTCTTCTTTGCTCTTCGATTCTTCTTTGCTGTTTGATTCTTCTTTTTACATTCCATTGCTTGTATTCATTTTCATTCAATTTGAAATGGTCAAAAAATCTATAGCTAAATATAATGCCAGGAAGGGTAGTATGGTATGAGAATATTATACGGGGAAACTCTACCTCCTGGCCCTCTTTAATGAAGCCGTCTTCTCTTGCGATAACGAATTTTGTTGTATGCCAGATATGAAATTTTCCTGCAATAATTCAAACTTTCAATGGATAGGGGGCTAAGCTTAAAGCAGCCATCCAGTTGCACGGTTTCCAGGGTTTTCAGGTTCTGCCAGATAAATGGAATAAAGTGTGCGTCCGTCAGCCAATGACACCCACGCAAATCCAATACACGAAGGTTTCTACAATTGTCATGGAAAATTTGAATTTGTTCCAGTGTCACCTGATGGGTACTAAAGTCACCTTTAATCACCTCATCCACGTTTCTAAAAAATTTAATTATTTTCATTTTTCTTAAATACCCTATCACTATATTTTGTAAATATTTATTATTTATTTGTAGGAGATTCAATAATTCATGCGCTGTCAACTTGGGGAAGATGTAGGTGTAGATGATATCCTCCGGAAACAGATCCAGCAACAGGTTGATCTCGTCCATGGCCATAAAAAAATATACCTGAAAAAATATAAATAGTAATTTTTAGAAGGGAAGCGAACCCCAAGATTTGAAAAACTACAGTAGATCATCGATCATCGGAAACATTTGGGAGTTCGGATAATCGATCATTTACATACAATATATCTACCTAAATAAAGTAGGCCTACAGATTTGGAAAAGAATTCCAAAATTGTCCTTTGTTTCTAAGATGTGACCCGTTTTTTTGCCGTTAAATTTCGTACACGTTTTTTGCCAGCAATTGGACACCCTCTTCTTGTTCTAACCAAATATATAATAATAAGAATAGTTGAATAGTCCAGATTAATTTGCAGCAACGCTGACCTAATGCTGCCGACAGGGGCGCTGATGCCGTCGATATATTTGTGTTTTGAGTCGAGATAAGTGAGGCAAATTTGAAATATAATTGTAATTTTAACCCGAATTTTGAAATGAAAGACTCCAATTGATTTTAAATTAAGAAACATTAAATATATTCATTAATTATTCCTCCCCCCCTCCCCCCGCCACTCAAAAATTAAAGAGGTGAAACTTTTAAGAGACGGTGTATTTTCGGTAGTTTACGGGTATACATTTGGAGTGTGGTTTTTTAAGAGGAATAAAATTTTTGGACCGAGCCGCCGCCCGCCAGGGCATCCAGCCCGGAAGGCCGAGCTTCGAGGGCGTGCCGAAGGCACGAACGAAAATCTCGTATCCCCATAAGGAACAGCCCTTAGTAAAAGATTCAGTATGTGAAAGTCATAGGCAACATTGGAAACTGCGTTCTCTAACGGACGAAAGTTTTTATACGGTAATATTTTATATTATGTTGCAGTAAAAACCCGTTTTTTAGTAAGAACGGGTTCTTACTAGTTAAAACGCGTTTCACTGAATACCTTTGTGGCAACTAGAGTTTACTGATGTTGGTTGAGTTTGGTTCAAAGGTCTAGAATCTTTATCTTTGACCTTCCGCCTCATTTTGGGTGTTTATTTTCAAATTATTTTAAACGAAAATGTCAAAAATTAGAAGCAAATTTGTAGAAGATATAATTTTTGACATTTTCGTTTAAAATAATTTGAAAATAAACGCCCCCCAAAGAGGCGGAAGTTCAAAAATGAAGATTCTAGACCTTTGAACCAAACTCAACCAACATCAGTAAATTCTAGTTGCTACAAAGGTATTCAGTGAAACGCGTTTTAACTAGTAAGATCCCGTAAAATACTAAAAACGGGCTTTTATACAAGGTGTTTCAGGAGGAATAGTAAATATTTTATGAGGTGGTAGTATATAGAAGCTGCGTGAAGACTAGTGGCGCCTCTTCAGGCAACTTTATAAGCATCTATGTGAGATAGAGTTGTTTGTATACATGCTTTGATATAAGTTTACTGTTCAAAGTATTCAATGTAAACCAATAAATACTTATTATTAAATAAAAATTGAGTAATAATGAGTGATAATAACATTAAAAAAATCAAGATCATGTTGTATTGTATTATGTCATAATTCGTACAGTAAAACGGATTTAAACATAAAGTTTTATTCTTTTCCATCTAAACCTTATTTATTAGAACGGCGAAAAAAATGGATAAAAGCAGTAAACCGTATCAAGTAAGTTGATCTATTTGGAAAATAAATCTGTATTTATTATATCATTTTTATTAATTTTTTAGTTTGGATGGTACTCCATGGCAACCTACAAGTAACTCAAGAATATGCAGTGACCATTTCATTGGTGGCAATAAATCAGAAGATCCTCGTCATCCAGCATATTATCCGACAATTTTTCCTTCGAAATATAAACGAAAAGAGCATTCAGATCTTAAATTGGATCGTTTTAACCGTTGGAAAAAAAAGAAAAACAGTATCTGAAACTTCATTCCTTGTTAGTGATCAACAGGAACAAGTAAATAATTTATGTGAAGACCTTCAGTTAAGAATGAGTGTTAATGAGCCATTTGAAAAATCTAATAAATCAATTCAAGTTATATCATTGGAGCAGATAAATGATGATTTTATATTCTCTCGTGACTTTGATCGTGAATCAAATAGTGTTTCTACTCAAGCAACAATTTCATCAACTAATAATTTAAGAACCTGGGTAATTACAAAAGATAAAAGTTGTGGACCTGACGTAGAAGTTTTTTCATCTGGATTCCGAGGTTATACTACGATTAAAAATGAGAAACAGTTCATATCTGTAACCGGAGTGAGACAGGAAGTTTTTCAATTATTATTGAATATGTTGCCGTCAGTCAGGTGTCAAAAAATAAATTTTGAAAATAGATTATTAATTTTTTTAATAAAATTAAAAACAGGTTTATCTTTTGATGCAATTTGCTACGTTCTTCCAAGTAGATCCAACATGTATATCAAGAATTTTTCACGATGTACTGCACGTATTAGCACAAAAGACTAAAAATTATATCTTTTGTCCTAGTAAAGAGGATATACAAGAAACTATGCCACCAGCATTCAAAATACACTATCCTGATTGTAGAGTGATAATCGACTGTACAGAAATAAAGTGCGAACAGCCTAGTCTCGTTCGAATCAGAAATCACATGTATTCAGATTATAAATCAGGGTACACAGTAAAATTCTTACTGGGAATAACTCCTTCAGGAATGATCTCTTTTAAATCTGAATGTTATTGTGCAAGTTCCAGTGATCCTTTTATTACCAATGATAGTAATTTTTTAAAATTACTTGAACCTGGTGATCAGGTGATGGCAGATAAAGGTTTTCCCGGCATTAAAAAAATCTCTCGAAACACCAGATGCTATAATCGTAACACCTCCATTTTTACACGATGGACACTTAACTGAAGATGAAGTGAAAGAAACTTATAATATTGCAAGTGTAAGAATCCATGTAGAAAGATGTATTGCTAGAATCAAAGTGTACAGCATCTTAGATAAAATTAACACTGATCTTTTACCATACATTGACGATGTAGTGCAAATGTGCTGTGTCTTAGTAAATTTACAGAAACCAATTTTTAAATCAGTAAACAACAAATGAATTGATTCCAAACAATTTAAATTTTTATTAAAACATATTAAATATCTTTATAAATAAAACTCAGTAAAGTGTTTGTTTGTTTATACATTTTGTTAATAAATATAATAAAAATAACAACGTATAATTAAAAACATTTTTTGCATGCCATATAATAATACTTATTGACATATTGCCACTCTTCCACATTTTTGACATGACTACTTTTAAATAAATTTTCGCCTTTTTTGTTGGTCGATGACCGTAAATCTTGAACATTAATTTTTTTGAAAACCACTTTTAATAATTATCACGCTTGACATTTCGTTTTCGTTAATAAAAACTCAAGATTTTAAATTATAACCAATATAAAATTCAATTTCTCTCACATTAGAGATGCTATTTTTTGCCACCATGGACGCTAGTATCTAATACTTGAGGTCACGCAGCTTCTCTATAGACGAATTGCAATAAAAAAATGCCTTGTAACTTGAGTCCTATTTTTATTGAGTACCGAGATACAGGTGTTAGTGTGTAACCCAATATCGGCATACTGAGCATGTGTAAATAGGTGCGGCATGTTTACACGCTACAGTACAGTAGACTTGGCTAACAAATCAAAAATGCAAACTTCAATGTAAACTAAAGGACAACTTCACAACTTGAACATCAAGAATCTACTACTGACATTCGATAAATACGCCCATAGCAACCCATAGCAATTGGACACATGTTATATGGCATTTTTTATTGCAATACGTCTATACTACTACCTCCTAAAATATTTACTACTACCTGGAGGCACCGAGCGATGCTCGGTAACTTCTTCCTTCAATTAAAACCATTATTTTAATATTATTTTTAATTTAAAATTCTGGTAAAAAGGTCGATTTTTATTTGAGAGCCGTTTTCAAATTAAAAAAAAATACAAATATATATAGTATTCGCCCACCGAACCCCCACCCCCGGATGCCCCACCACTGCACCCCACCTCCTGCACCTGTTTTTTTTTATGATAATGATGAGAGAAGGAGTTACACCAAAAAAGGTGCAACCCCTAAAGGCCTGGGTTGGCCCCTCCATCGTGAAAAGAAGAAGAAAGAATTTTATGGGTTGGTACGGGGGTCGAAGGGTATATCTTTGGATACGGGTCTTAAATAGCTGAAGGTTATAAGTCGCGGGAAAGATGGTTGGTAGATTAATTAAATTAGGTTGGAGTTGGTGGTGTTTCACAAGGAAAAACACCACCAACTCCAACCTAATTTAATTTTAACAATGTTTCACTATAAACCAACACCGCTTTCCCTAAATTTTATTGGTTGGTAGATGTTTTGATTCAACCATATGATTCATTTTTATTCATCCAATTGTTAATAAATAAAACCTATCAAAATGTGATGTTTTTTCAGAAAATTGAGACCTGCTTATGCGAAATATATTTTTAAATAAATTCCTGATTATTTTTTATTCTATTAAATAAATAATGTTCTTTATAAAAACAATTATAAAACGTTTATTAATATTTCTAACGTTTATAGAGAACAAAATATGTTAAAATCCGCAATCACAATACTTCTTCAGGGCCTTTTAGAACAATGAATTAAGGCAACCCATTGTGTACAGGCCTGGTACAAAAGGAAAAGGGAAACCTTTTTTAAAAAAAAAACCTTTTTTTTTTAAACCTTTTTTTCCTTTCTTTTTCAAGAAACGTCTCTGACGTGTTGTGTATGCCTCTCACTATTATTTATAATAAAAGTCTGTCTGAAGGCTTTGTGCCACTTGTCTGGAAAACGGCCAATATTACTCCGGTTTACAAATCTGGTGCTAGAAATGATGTCGAGAATTATAGACCCATTTCCATTTTGTCTTGCATCGTGAAAATTTTTGAGAGGTTAATTCATGATAAATTGTATCCACTTTTAAAAATTAGTATTCCTCTCAGTCAACATGGTTTCGTGGAGTCGAGATCTACTGTTTCTAATTTGTTGGTGTACTCTAACTTTATCTTTCAGACTTTAGATCATGGCGCCTCGGTTGATAGTATTTATACTGACTTCCGAAAAGCCTTCGACAAGGTGGACCACCTGATTCTGCTGAGGAAATTATTCTTCAATGGCGTTAGGGGTGATCTTTTACGGTGGTTTGCCTCTTATTTGAGATGTAGACACCAATCAGTTGTACTTAACGGCTATTCCTCCTCATCTTGTGTTATTACTTCCGGTGTACCTCAGGGCTCTATTTTAGGGCCTTTTTTTGTTCATCCTATACATATATGACATACATAAATGTTTTCTTAATAGCAATATACTATTGTACGCGGACGATTTGAAAATATATAAAAAAATCAATACTCGTAATGACTGCTTATTACTGCAGGATGACATTAACCGTTTTACATTATATTGTTCTCTGAATAGATTATCACTTGCCACTGATAAATGCAGGGTTATGACATTTTCAAGAAAAAGATTTCAAATAAGTCACAATTACACTCTTTCTGGTCAGGTCCTTAACAGAGTGACTAGTATCCGGGACCTCGGGGTGATGTTTGACTCTAAATTGTTGTTTGACCAACATATCCGGATGATTACTGATAGGGCCTATCAAATGCTGGGTTTTATATGTCGAACTTCTGGGAAATTTAGATTGCAATCTACATATTTGACACTCTATCGGGCTCTGGTCAGGTCTCAGCTAGAGTACGGTTCTGCTGTTTGGAATCCATATTATGAGGTATACAAAGGAAATATGGAGTCTGTGCAGAGAAAATTTTCCAAAATGGTGTTCCACCGACTGAAACTAAGTCAATGCTCATATGAAATGCGACTGTCGCATCTTAAACTTCCAACATTGGAAGTTAGAAGGTTGCTTCTTGGTGCGATGACACTAAGAAATATTTGTCTGTCTGAGGTGGATTGCCCTGATCTTCTGGCACAGATAGATTTCCGGGTCCCGCGTCCGGCGTCCAGGTTGTCTCACGTATTTGCCCAGTCTAAGTGTCATACAAACGCGGGTCGGAGAGCTCCGTTGGTCAGATTGTGCAGCGACTTTAATCATAATTTTTGTGGCTGTGATTTTTATAATACAAGCGTGCGGGCTTTCAAGAACGAAATTAGATTGATTTTTACATGATTCACATTTGAGTGTTTTGATTTGCTTCGGCTGATCATTGTTACGTAAAGTTTACTCTCCTGGTCTGTTGTGTGGCGGATGTAACTCGCCTGATCTGGTTTGATTCATTCAGCTTTGACATTTTGACTACTTTGATTTTACTTGTATATTTGTTTAATTTATTTGAATGTTAGACTGCGTTGATTTTATTTATTTGTTTAATTTATTTTTGTTTTGGCATTCATGACTTTTCATTTTGGGTGGGTTAATTTATTATTTTATTCAGTTTTTTTTTTTATTTTAAATTTCTGACTATACTGATGTAATTTGGTTGTTTTGGGTTTGTTTTGGTTTTTAATTTTTAATTATTTATTTATGACTGTTCAATTTTAAACTTAACTGACTTAATTTATTTAATTTATTTGATTTTTAGCTTTTTGACTCATATGATTTAATTTATTTACTTTTTGATTTTAATTTTGGTGACTATGGAGGTAGACTTTGATTTATTTGACTTTTTGGCTGTTTGAGTCATTTTGGGTTGGGTGAGAGTGGGCCACTGGGGGGGCCGGGTGAGCCGGCGAGCCTTTTGGTTTGTTTGAGAGAGGCTCTGTTCTAAGTTAAGTTATTATTGTTGTTTCGTCTTTTGTAAATTTGATTTAAATGTAATTGTCCATTTCCATGTGATTCCTTCTATTAAGCTTGAAAATGGATAAGAATCACTCAACATGCTAAAATTTGTATTTCGGGCTCTGTCCCTAGATTCCAACTTTGTTTTATGCTGTATCTCTCAGTGAGAAAATGTGTAATAAGTCATAGTTTTTTTATTTTTTCTGATCTATATTATGTTTGTTTTGTATTATTTTTTTTTTGTGAACTATGACTGTTGTTTTCTCCAAATAAATAAATAAATAAAAAAAAACATTAAATATATTGATAATTATTACCCCCCCCCCCCCCCTTCACCGCTCAAAAATTAAATATTCAATTCGCTTTTCTTTGCGCACAGAAAAAGAAATCAATCACATCTTATTTGATTTATATATTATTTGTTTATTTTTTAATAATTTGCCACTTTTTTATAATTTTTTAAAAATCTAAATTTTGTTATTCTTATTTTTTGATTTTTACAAAATTAAACGACTTAAGACACGCATGCCCATATGAGTTTCTCATTGCAATACTGGAGCAGCCTGTCATACAAACAACACCTGATCTCTTTTAAATATTTGGAGCCTTATATCGATTATCGATCCCAAATTTAAAAAAAAATGATATAATATAATTCTCCTCCTCACACGATACCACTTATTTAAATAAATCTATTTCCACACAAAAAATATCACAATGCTGTAGATTATAGAAAAAAAAATACTTCCAGATTCATATCTAGAGCCTCATTTCTGTAGCTGTGTCAGGACGAAAATGAGGCGAAACTTTTAAGAGACTATGTATTTTCGGGAGTTTACAGGTATACATTTGGAGTGTGGTTTTTTAGGAGGAATAAAATTTTTGGACCGAGACGCCGCCCGCCAGGGCACCAGCCCGTGAGGGCCGAGCTTCGAGGGCGTGCCTTCGGCACGCCCTCGAAGCTCGTTATATTATATTAATTTAGTTAAATTTGCGAAAAAGTATAAATATTTTTTTTTCTAAAGAAGGAAGAACAAAGTGCAGTACAATTTTGGGTCAATTTTTTAAATAACTTGCCATGCTATGATAGTAAACTTTATTTTATATTAAAGATCATTCAAAGTTAGCTGATCAAAAATTTTTAAACCATAAAAAATATTTTTTCTCCAAAAGTATAGTATTTGTTGCTTTATTTTGAATTCTGCTCAATAGTAGGATTATTCAGGATTGCGTAGTAAAAATTAGAATAATAAAATATATAAATTTGTAGCCACAGCATCTCATTATATAGGGCAGGGTAGAGATTTTCCCTATTTATAAAAATATTCCTATAACTCGAAAATTATGATAATTTTATTAACAAATTTTTTACGTTCTGGACCTTCTAAAATATGGCCTATCCCCGGTTTACGGTTTATTGTTGTGATACGGAACACCGCTCTGTATATGTACTAACGAGAAAAATACTATTATCCATGAATCAGTAAAGAAAATAAATTTGAGATGGAAAAGTATTAGTAGTATTAATAAAGTTATGCTTTAACAAATAAATAATTATAAAGCATGGTACTTACGTTTGGTTTCTGGAAAATTGAACGTTTGCAGGTGAAGAGCCAAATGAATTGTGAGCCAGCCAGGAAAACCAAAATTGGTACCCTCTCTAAGAATCCTCCCCCACTCCTACTACTATTGTTCTCCTGAGAGGCTGCCTTCCTTTCTGAACGTACTCTCTTTACCAACAGAGTTTAAACCGAGGGGTGAACCGGGACCTAATATGCTGTACACCTACTTCCACTTGTACTTCCAAATATTTCCAAGCACTTTCAAATATTCCCAAGTACTTCCAAAATACTTCCAATGAGGTGTACACCTACTTCCAATCTCGGATCACCGCTCGGCCTAGTTTAAGCTCTAAAGAAACCAAATTTGAAAGGACTTTTTAACAATGGAGTGGAATACGCCCTTTCAGGTTAGGCCTGGCCAACGATTAGGAACCCCGCACCCAAATCTTAAACCTTAGAAAAATATTAAACAAAAATAATTTTTAAGAAAAAAATAAAAACCGACTTCAAAAATTAAATGCAACAAATAAAATACACTAAAAGGTATAAAATAATTATTATCTTATTTAGTTACAACTAAACGACGAAATATTAACATGAAATTACTTTTTGAAGTCGGTACCAAACAAACTATACCTATAAGCGAGCGTACCCGCCAAACGTACTAAGTAAGATCCGTCGAGTGCGATTCATAAAAGGTATATGTTTGGCACCGACTTCAAAAAGTAATTTCATGTTAATATTTCGTCGTTTAGTTGTAACTAAATAAGATAATAATTATTTTATACCTTTTAGTGTATTTTATTTGTTGCATTTAATTTTTTGAAGTCGGTTTTTATTTTTTTCTTAAAAATTATTTTTATTTTTCTCTTTTTAGTGATGTTATTAATAGTGATCATATCATCAGAACTTGACCAAATTAATATGACACCATCCCTAAGACACCCCCTTTCGGATAAAAAAAGAACCATCGAAATCGGTTCATAAACAAAGAGGTTAGGTCTAAACAAACCTAATAAAAAAGGTCTAATACCTATGAAAAAAAAACGAAAAAAAAATGGGACCAATCGGAAGCTAGACTGGACCCAATGCAAAAAAATTTTCAAAATCGGTTGACAATTGGCGGAGATATGAGGTAACATAGGCACAAAAAAAAAAAAAAAAAAAAAAAAATTCAGTCGAATAGAGAACCTCCTCCTTTTTTGAAGTCGGTTAAAAAATAGTTCTAATGAAAGTTGTTTATTTTTTTTATAAATTCAGAATATATACAGAAACATATAGGTTTTCATTTAAAAAACAGAACTTGACCTTGAAATACCCTTGAAAGCTTGTTCTACGTCAAGAAACAATAGCGTAGTTTAGTTTCCTCCTCGATATAAATAAACTTTTATTTGAAATTTTTTTATCATAAAATGCGCTGTTTTTGAGTTATAAGATTGTCTCAAGATAAAAAACTACCCGGGTATATATAAGAAAATTAACTTGACTATTTCAAGTTAGAAATAAATAAATTTGGATATTATTATTATTTTGAGTTAATATTTGACAAAAATCCTCTGCATTGGATTCGCGATTGAATCAAATACAGGAAACTTATTATTAAATTCAACTTTTTTTCGATTATTTTTCTAAATTTACAATCAAATGAAATTAAAAATAAATATAAATATTTATAAAATATATAAATATATAAATATTTGGAAATATTTGGAAGTACAAGTGGAAGTAGGTGTACAGCATATTAGGTCCCGGTTCACCCCTCGGTTTAAACTCTGTGGGTAAAGAGAGTACGTTCAGAAAGGAAGGCAGCCTCTCAGGAGAACAATAGTAGTAGGAGTGGGGGAGGATTCTTAGAGAGGGTACCAATTTTGGTTTTCCTGGCTGGCTCACAATTCATTTGGCTCTTCACCTGCAAACGTTCAATTCTCCAGAAACCAAACGTAAGTACCATGCTTTATAATTATTTATTTGTTAAAGCATAACTTTATTAATACTACTAATACTACTCCAATCTCAAATTTATTTTCTTTACTGATTCATGGATAATTGTATTTTTCTCGTTAGTACATATACAGGGTGTTCCGTATCACAACAATAAACACGGGGATAGGCCATATTTAGAAGGTCCAGAACGTAAAAAATTTGTTAATAAAATTCTCATAGTTTTTCGAGTTATAGGAATTTTTTTGAAAATAGGGAAAATCTCTACCCTGCCCTATATAATGAGATGCTGTGGCTACAAATTTATATATTTTATTATTCTAATTTTTACTACGCAATCCTGAATAATCCTACTATTGAGCAGAATTCAAAATAAAGCAATAAATACTATACTTTTGGAGAAAAAACATTTTTTTATGCTTTAAAAATTTTTGATCAGCTAACTTTGAATGATCTTTAATATAAAATAAAGTCTACTATCATAGCATGGCAAGTTATTTAAAAAATTGACCCATTTAGTCGAGATTTCAAAATTGTACTTCACTTTTTCCTTCTTTAGATAAAAATATAATGTTATTTATTTGGCAAATTTAACTAATTTAATATAATATTTGGATAGTGTTTTTTTATTTAATACACTCCTGTGCAAAAAAATCGACCCACCAATAAAAACATTATTAAATAGTAAATAATTTTTAATTTGTTCACAAGTAACCATATATTATTGAAATTGTACTAGGCACTTGTCGTTGATTTATCCCTTGATTAATTAGGCACACAATTTGAACTGCTTGAACTTCAGATTAAGCCATTTTGTATATTTTATTTTTCTATCAATGATGCTTAATTCAAAATTATTCATTTTATTGATATTTCAAAATGGAATTTGATCTTTTATTAAAACTTTATTTAAATGTAAATCGATATTGAGAAAGAGTATGATAATTTGTAATTGTATCTTTTAATTTAATTTTACTTATTACTAGCAACAAAATTTATTGAATATGTTAGTTTAAGAGTTATTAGAACAAATTATATGGTTATTTGTAAAAATTTTAAAAATAATTTTGTATTTAATAAGGTTTTATTGGTTGATCGATTTTTTTGTGCCGTAGTTTATATTAATTAATCAATTAAGTCGCATCTTAATTGAACTAATCTATTGCTATTATAGACATTAATTAGAATCATAAAATATGTAAATTTGTAGCCACAACATTTCATTATTTAGGGCAGGCTAGTGATTTTTACTATTTTCAAAAAAATTCCTACAACTCGAAAACTATGAGATGATACTTTTATTAAAAAATTTTGAAATTCTGTACGGTCATAATCTGGCCTATTCACGGTTTACCGTTGTTTAACGGAACACCCTGTAGGTACAGAAGGAATGAATAATTATTTTTCTTCAAATTTGATTCCGCTTTTTTACTAATTTTAATGTATTTGTAATTTATTTGTAGACAAATGAATTTAATTATAAAGTTGAAATTTAGTTGTTTAAATTTAGTACAAATATTTATCAAAACAGGGCGGGTAAGAGGCGCCTGTGTGAAAAAGAAATTTACAAAAATTTGAAAATTATACAAAATAGTTAATTTCAATTTAAAAAAAGTTTCTAAATCTTATCTTTGTATTTATTTATTAATTTTCATTATATAGAATGTTTCATGACACTTTAATGTAGTTGTTTCGCGACAATTCTAGCAAAAAGTTAACGCTAGAGTAACAATAGAACAGACAATAAGGATTCATAGTTCATAAGTCCAAAACTTTTTGCTGTTTATGTACCACTACTAGCCAATCCCGTGCTCGTTTGACAAATTTGGCACCATTGTAAGAGATTGAATATTTTTATATTAAAATTACAGATAAAATACATTTTAAATTTCTATAAAACTCGTGTTGTTATTTTTTAACAAATGTAATCAACGCCTACGTTACACCTTATGAAAATTATAATTTTGAAAAAATCTAGCGCATGCATCTTTCGCTGGTTAAATAAATGCGCTGTTGCCAAATTGTTTTTAGTCTAAATTTTTTTATACATTTTTCATTATTTATTCCTTATTATCTCAGAAACTGTGTTGTAACTATGAATCAAAATTGTCTTAAAATATGTATTGGTTATTGTTTAATGTTGGTTTAGTTTTTTATAAAAATGGTAAGAAGGGTTTCTTAATTATAATTAAATATGATATGTAAACTTTCCGATATCCCGTATAGTGCAATGTTAAAGAGCCTGAAAAACTCGATTTTTGAAATTTAATATCTCCGGAACTGTATTGTTCATAAATTTCGTTTTGCCACCAATCGATGCACAAGTATTTAAATAATAATCTGTATAAATTTCAAAAAAATCCTAAGAAAACGCATTTGGCGGAACAACTACCTTAAGAGTAACACATTATGGGTATATAAATATTAGTGTGCGGGGCACATCCTGCACACGTGGAACGCGGGGGCCCTGCAAATACATATTAGTTTACCAAATTTCAGCTTATTATTATTTTTAAAGTTTTTATTTTATTTTTCTGATATTCCACCATGATTAGTTTTGATTGACACATTTTCCTTCATATAGTAATTTTATTATTATTCATTTTTGCCCGAATTAAGTTTTTATTACTTTTTTATGACATAAATAGGAACATAATGAATAATTCGTCTTTTGTATGGGGACCTTCTTCTATGTTTCAGATTTCATAATGTCTTATCGAACAGAAAGATTCCACGATGCGTACCTGGATGAGCTGTTCAGAATTCTCCTGGAGGGGCTGGAAGAAAACGCTGGATTGGATGAGAAGAGGGAAATTGTTAATTCTATCCTCCCTGTGAAGAAATACAAATTGCTGGAGAGGTTCCTCTCGAGAGAAGAAGATCTTGGCGAAGACAACTGCTTGAGATGTCTTCATATTTTCCTTGACGAGAATACAAAATTTCTAGGCTTTGAACGATATATATGGTGATCAAGAAATTGTCAAATCAATTTTGGAATTAATACTGAGATACAGTCCGAATATCGAAACGGTCGATTTTAGACAATTAGATATCTTCCCTGAGAACAAAGGGAATTTCGTATCATTTCTTAGACAAACCACTCAGTTGAAATCCCTGCGAGTGAAATGTAAATCACAATAATTGTGCAATCGGTGAACTTTTGCTCGAAGATGATTTTAACCTCTTTGATCAGGATGTTAAAACTGGACTCCTAAAAATCGAATATATCCAGGGCAATCTTTAAATGGAACACGACTGTGTCAGACTCTTGAATCTTCTACCCAATTTGAAAAGTTTAGGCATGTCTCAACGATTTAAGTGTAATATTACCTATTATTAGTGAAGATGATGAAATTGTCAAAAAATTATCTAACATAACCGAATTTTATGATTCATTTACAAGCTTGACTACTTTAGAACGTTTTTCAAAATTGTGTCCTAAAACAAAAAAGATATCTCTATTTTCTCCAAAAACAAAAGTCATTGAAAATCTTTCGAAATTTCCATTACTCACGGAAATAAAATTATATTTATATGATCCCGATTTTGTTAGTGAAGTCGTCAGCTTATTAACCCTAATCGGGACACAAATTAAAATTTTGAATTTAAGGTTCCCTAGCGAGATTGAACTAGGCCCAAACACTGTGCTACGAGTTGTGCCCCGAATTAATTAAATTAGAAATTAATGATAATACCTTCTATTTCTACTAAGGTGGATGAAATATTAATTGCATCAATTTATGTTTAACTAAATTATTAGGAGGACTTCAAAATCTCTCCTATCCAAAGGAGTATTTTCTCCAGAGGACTGAGTGGGGTCACCTTACTAAATAATTTATTGTTTTATTAATCTTAAGTTGATTTCATCTCATTCTTTTGTAATTCATTTTTTTAAATAAAAATTATATTATAAACTACAATAATTTTATTTTCTGTTGTATGTAATTTTGTTCCTTTGTATTTTAGAAATTTTTAAAGAGTTTCGTTCAATGAATATTTTATTTTTGAATATTTAACAAAGACTTTTCATTATTTAAATATATTATACAATCTGTTCCAGTAGCGTAGACAGAAAATTTTCATGGGGGAGGGGGGTGGGTCAATCCACAAAGCAAAATATTTAGTGGGAATTTTTTTTTATTTAATACAAATCGGCCAGTTAAATTGTGTTTTTATCCGGAAAGTTTTGAGGTAGTTGTTCTTCGACCCTTTATGTTTTTTGGTCTGCTGAATCCGAATCTGAGGTTTGTTAACAAAATTTCGTGATGGGACATTTTCAAAAATGCAAAAAATCTCATTTTTGGTGGTTTTTTGCTTATAACTCGAAAACTATCAAATTTTCGTAAATAACTTCCTATTCAAAATGAAACCCATTTCATAATTAAGGTTTTTTTCTCCGACCAACCCTTCGGGTTCAAGCCCTAGTTGAAAATTGGAGTATTTTTTCTGTTTCCCCAAATCCAAAAAACTCTCACTTTTTTCAATTTTTCCTATTTTTACCATGAAGGAGCACATTTTCGACAAAGACCATACTATACATTTTTTAAACTATATTAAATTTGATACAATTGTTTGCAAAAAATCGCAGTTTTCCTTTCATAAAATGAAAACCACTCATCCTAGAAATTTGATTCCTATCTCATTCTCTAGGAAATTTTGGTGACTTAAACTTTTACTTTGACTACTATTTTTAGAAAACTCTTAGATTTATAGATATCTAGCATTTTCCATGACAGGATATAATCCGAATCCTCAAAAGCGTCATGGAAAATGCTAATTATCTATAAATCAAAGAGTTTTATCAAAAAGTGGTCCAAGTGAACATTCAACGCAACAAAATTTCCTAGAGAATGAAATAAGAATTAAGCTTCTAGAAAGAATGGTTTTCATTTTATGAAGAGAAAAATTGCGGTTTTTTGGATAAAAATTACAGTTTTTCAAAACTTCAACCTCATTGCGGCACGGGTTACCATTATTCAATTAAGATGAAACTTTTTTTGAATTTACTCTAGCTTAAAAATGTATAGAGTGGTCTTTGTCGAAAACGTGCTCCCTCATGGTCAAAATAGGAAAAATTGGAAAAAAGTGCAAGTTCTTGGGGTTTGCGTTAACAGAAAAAATACGCCAATATTCAACTAGCGCTTGAGCCCGAACGGTTGGTAGGAGAAAAAAACCTAAATAATAATATTTATAGGACACTAGCTTCAAGGCCCGCCTTCGGCTTCGCCCCCTGGACCCCCACGTAGCTGTTTTATTGATGTTTTATACACGTGTAAAGAACACTTTCATATATCAACTCTTGTGAATTTTTTTGTATTTATTACAGTTTAAAGGGCGCCTCGACTGCGTGGTCATTTGCGCCACAGATATTAAATGCGTTATATTTTCAATTTTTAAATTTCTTTTACATGTTTGGTTTTATAGTTAAATATAAAAGGGGAGAACTCAGATATTATCATAATTGAAAAGTTTTTTGTTTTGCCGAGAGTAGCAGAGTTGTTGATTCACAAAGAGAAACAAAGAGGTTGTCCTCTGCTTGATGCAAATAAACATATACACATATATATCAAGATGATATATCTGTATATATATTATTTATTTGTTTGAGACTATAGTTTCGAAGACTTGGTCTTCATCATCAGTCTTTCTTCAATTATAAATGTTTTTCATGGAGTCAATATCATATGGATACTGAAAACTTGGTGTTCCTTCGTCACTGGAATGCTAGAAACCAAGTTTTCAATATCCATTGTATTGACTTTCCATGAAAAACATTTATAGTGGAAAGAGAGACTGATGATGGACAAGTCTTCGAAACTATCAGTCTCAAACAATAAATAATATATATACAGATATATCATTCTTAATATATGTCGTGTACCCTCCCTGGTTATTTGCATCAAGCAGAGGTTAAACCTCTTTGTTTCACTTTGATTATCATAAATGTTAATGACTCTCAAAAAATCGAACAAATTATCATATCCTTCCTCATTTTCGAGTATTTGTTTTAAGTCTTTGTTCCCCATTGAATGACATTTTCTTTCCCTTGCGTAAATTGGGCATTCCACTAATACATGATTTACATTTATCCTAACTTTGCAAGCTGGACATATCGGTGGGTCATCCTTGTTCATTAGATGGCCGTGGGTGAATAAGCAATGACCCAATCTTAGGCGGGTCAATTTAACTTGCTCTTTTCTACTTAGATCTGAAGCTGATATGGAACCAATGATGGGTTTTATCATCTTTAAATAGTTATTAGTAACTTTTTCCCATTCTAGCTTCCAGTTACTTATAGTTTTGGTTTTAACAAAATTTTTAATGTCTTCAGGCAGATTTTCTGTGAAGTCATAATTTTGTTTATTGGCTCCCCTTTTCGCCTGTTCGTCAACAAGCTCATTACCTGGGATGCCTTTATGGCTGGGAACCCACATAAAGTGGATTATTTTCCCTCTTAGAATAAAATTATGAAAGGATAAATGTATTTTCTGTATGAGTGGATGCTGAGTGTTATAATTTTGGATTGCAGAAAGAGCACTAAGCGAATCGGAGATTATAAGAAATTTATTGTTTGGGTGATGACTGAGGGTTGACATTACTAGTTCAATAGCTTTGATTTCAGCATTGTATATGTTTGTTACAGAAGATAATTTGAAATTTCTCTCTGATTCTTCAATTTTAAAAGCACATCCTACCTTATTTTCAAGTTTGGACCCGTCTGTAAATATTAGAGAATAATTTTCGAATTTAGAAATTATATTATAAAAAGCTTGTACCGGGTGATTCAATAAGGGTGACGAGGTACCGTATCTCAGGAACTAATAATCGTAGAAGTTTGGGAAAAAAATCCTTCAGAGGAAATCGACCAAGAAAAATTGCTGGAAATATTTTTTAAGTTCATACATCCACCGCTAGGTGGCTAAATAGCTTCGATCGTATAAAAAAATGCAATTTTCTCAAAAATTTTCCAATATAAGTTTAAAAATGAATACTCTCACGTTAATGCCACCATAATAGTCCATCTTTTTGATAAATGACTTTTTATTGTAGGACGTAAAATAAAGGCGGGAGGGGATGCTAAACTTTTATGGACTGTAGTGTCTATAACTTAAGTTTGACTTAACGGAATTTTGTTAACAAGGTCTGGTTCAAGAAAGGAAGGTTTGGTGAATAAAATAAAAAACCATCCATGCCATTCTAGTTCTTGCCGCCCTCGCTAAGGGGCGTGTTTTATAAAGTTAACCGTTTTATTGATTTTTCTCCAAAATCTTAAATGGAACCGTATAATTATTTTATTAGATTCAGAAAGTAGATCAAATTTGCAACAAAATATGTTCAAACCTCATGTCGATATCTTTTTTCGTTTAACAGTTATTGCTTAAAGAATATTTTATTAACGAATTTATTAAAGAAACAAAATAGGTAATTGAGTTTTCAATTTTTTTTTTTAAGTTTCGTAGTCAAGCATGCCATGGACAAATAAAAAAACAGTTTAAAACTTTGTTCTTATTTTCATCTAATCACAACAATAATGATATAACATAACAAACAATAAAATAACAATTAAAACATTAACATCTATTTGTGAAAAATCGCCGTTTCCATAGAAACTGTCAACCAAGTCTTTCACGGCCTTCTAAGAAATTAGACATTTTTGAAATTTAATACCTACTCACAGGCGACACAGAAAAGCGTTATTATCATTATTGTTGTGATTAGATGAAAATAAGAACAAAGTTTTAAACTGTTTTTTTTATTTCTCCATGGCATGCTTGACTACGAAACTTAAAAAAAAATTGAAAACTCAATTACCTATTTTGTTTCTTTAATAAATTCGTTAATAAAATATTCTTTAAGCAATAACTGTTAAACGAAAAAAGATATCGACATGCGGTTTGAACATATTTTGTTGCAAATTTGATCTACTTTCTGAATCTAATAAAATAATTATACGGTTCCATTTAAGATTTTGGAGAAAAATCAATAAAACGGTTAACTTTATAAAACACGCCCCTTAGCGAGGGCGGCAAGAACTAGAATGGCATGGATGGTTTTTTATTTTATTCACCAAACCTTCCTTTCTTGAACCAGACCTTGTTAACAAAATTCCGTTAAGTCAAACTTAAGTTATAGACACTACAGTCCATAAAAGTTTAGCATCCCCTCCCGCCTTTATTTTACGTCCTACAATAAAAAGTCATTTATCAAAAAGATGGACTATTATGGTGGCATTAACGTGAGAGTATTCATTTTTAAACTTATATTGGAAAATTTTTGAGAAAATTGCATTTTTTTATACGATCGAAGCTATTTAGCCACCTAGCGGTGGATGTATGAACTTAAAAAATATTTCCAGCAATTTTTCTTGGTCGATTTTCTCTGAAGGATTTTTTTCCCAAACTTCTACGATTATTAGTTCCTGAGATACGGTACCTCGTCACCCTTATTGAATCACCCGGTACATACATGCAAGGGCTGGTCGTTTTCTTATTAAAATTGAGAAGCTCCCATATACAATTTGGCTTTTCTATAAGCCAAGGTGGATAGGGGGGGGTTGATAACTTTCACAGACTGGTCCAATTGATTTTCAAATTCAATTTGAAAATTTAAACTTCTTATTGCGAGTGGCTTAGTGCTCCTTGTACGTTGTACATATTTGTTCACATTTGTGGGAGAAAATAACATTTTAAAACATGGGTGATTGGGCAGGGAATTTATTTTTATTAAATAGTTATTTGATAGAATTTTTCTTCTCACTCTTAATGGTGGTTCACCGGACTCGGCCAGAAGGCTAATAACAGGGGTTGAACGAAAAGCTCCTAAGGCAGTTCTGATTCCTAAATTGTGAATTGGGTCGAGTTGTTTAAGTACACTTTCTCTAGCTGAAGAGTATACAGGTGCCCCGTAGTCTATTTGACTACGAATCAGTGCCTTATACACCCGCAACAGACTGAGCGAGTCGGATCCCCATTGAGTATTTGACAATACTTTAAGAATATTAATATTTTTTAAGCATTTTATTTTGAGATTACTGATATGTGATCTCCATGTAAGTTTTTTATCGAAAAGCAAGCCTAAAAATTTGTTTTCATTTTTAAAGGGTATTATATTTCCATTTAAAGTTAAGGAGGGGTCGGGGTGTGGTCCACGAAGTCTACAAAAATGCATACAGCATGTTTTGCTCTCAGAAATCTTAAATCCATTTTGCATTGCCCATTTGCTAATATTATTAATACAAAGCTGTAATTTAGTTTTAAGGAAATCGAGGTTATCTGATTTTAAATATATTGTTAAATCGTCTACAAATAGAGAATATTGTATTGGGTTTTTGATATTATAGACAATGTCATTTAAGCCGATGTTAAAAAGGGTTGTTGAAATTGTTGATCCCTGTACGATTCCATTCTCCTGTTTAAATACATTGGAAAGAGTGTTCCCAACTCGCACTTGAAAGCTCCTGTCCGATAGGAAATTGCGAATGAAATGGGCTAAATGGCCTTTGATCCCCCATTCGTTCAGTTTTCTAAGTATAGAAAAACGCCAAGTAGTATCGTAGGCTCTTTCTAAATCCAGAAAAATGGCAACAGTATGTTTTTTATTAATGAAGCCATCCTGTATATAATTTTCAAGTCTGGATAGTTGGTCCAAACAGGAACGATTGTGAATTAATTGTAATAGATTGATGAAGAGGACAAAGTATATCTCTTTATGAATGAATTTAAAAAATTTATTTTTCCAGCAGAAGACAATATTTTATTGTCCCCTTCTGCTACTCAATTATTCGGCAAAAAGAACCTTTCAACTTAAATTAAAATAAAGTTTTTGTCTTGTAAAAATTCAATAAATAAGGTAAAAATCGTCATTTGGGGAGAATTATCCAATTAAAAAATTAAAAATAATAAACTTTTAAAGTTTATTATTAGATTATAGAAAATTTAGGTTTAATTAGGCTCAAAATAGGTTTTTAATAATTTCAATAGGCTGAAATTTCCTAGATTTCAAAACAATATAACAATGGGTTTTCAAATGATTTTGTTTTCTTTAAAGAATTCTACGGGCTAATTGAATTTTGGTTTTAATCTTTAAAATATATTTTTAAAGAAATTCCAAAAGCTAATTAATTCCTTTCAGTTAGTTTAGTTAGTATAGTTTCAATAATCCTTTATAATTAACTTTGAAATAAATAAATAATATTGAAATGAATGAATGAGCTCGAATACAAAAGCCAAAAGGCTTAGTTCTTTTGAAATGGCTGAGGGTCTTAAATACAATAGAAAAAAGATGAGGTGAGATTCCCAAGGGTATTTTTAAGAAAAATGATTTTTAAATAACATATTTTATTTTAAATTAAATATTTTTCATCTATATATATAATCAAAAGCTTGGCTGAAACTTTTTTATTTTTTTCTACCCTATTAAAGACGGTTTTCAGAATTTTTTTCAAATTTTTTCACCCAACCCAAAAGAAGTTAGGAATTTTTGAAAAAAATAGCTTTTTTTAAATAACCATAACTTTTTCAAAAATTTAGTTATCATGACGATTTTTTTTTAATTTTTGGTTTTAAATGTACTTTAAAAAAATAGATAGTTTTTTAAATCTTTGTTGCAGTATTAAATTCTTCTTCAACGATAATGTGGTTAGAACTATTGAGAATGAATGACACTCAAAAATCTTACAAACAGGGCCGCCAACACTTGTTTTTTTGCTAGTTTAGTTCTTTTATTGTTTGGCAAGCTATGTTGGCTAACCTGAATTTTTTTTAGTTTTTCCTGAATTTTCCAATTTTCCGGGCAACTTTTCCAATTTTTTTTTTTACGTATTAACCTGAATTGGACTATTACGAACATTAAAAAAAAAATTAGCCAAATCGGTCCAGGCATTTGAGAGATCTGCGCTTACGAAGAAACAGAAATTCATTTTTATTATATAGATTTTATGAACTTTTATTTTGTAAGGGAAGCTCATTTACAAAAATCTGATAGTTTACGAGTTATAAGCAAAAAACAACTTTCCTCATCAAAACATCTTGCCATCACAACTAACATAGATGCCCCGTAATTTAAAACTTGTCTCTACGCCTTTTTGACGTTTTATATTTCTTATTATAGTCGTTTAGAGAAGTATGAGCCAATCAATGTATGTGGGCCAATCCTATATCCTATACCCTATATGTACTTCTTTCTCTCTGCTATTCATTGTATATATCAACGACTTGATCGTAGCAGAGGAAAATGTGATACTCTTTGCTGACGACACAGCAATAGTCTATGGGGAAAAACGAGCTACTTCTTTCATCGACCGTGAATACATCGTTACTTGGCGTATCGCGGTGGTTTAAGGAGAACAGCCTCCAGTTAAATATCGAAAAGACTCAAAACATACAGTTTGGAGAGTATGGATCCGTACAACATAATTTAGGCTTGAATGATTTCGGAGCAATCAGAATTATAGACGAGGTGAAGTTCTTGGGACTAAATATTGACAGACATCTTCTTCTTCTTCTTCGAGTGCCATACCCGAAACGGGTGTCGGCGCCTCTCCACATATACCTGTGCTGAGTGTGTTTAGTTGTTTTACACAGATATACAGGACCTACTTTTTAACGCCGGTTCCGAACGGCTAATTTGGAGAGGTGACTAGGCAATTATACTCTTGGTAGGTTGCCATTACTTTCCAAGAGGAGGCGACTGCAAATATCTATCTGCCGAGACTCGGTCTCGAACCAGCGATCTTCGAGTCAGCGATCCGACACTCTAGCCACTGACCCACAGTCACCTCGTCAGACATCTAAGCTGGAGTAATCACATCAATATGATTATACAAAGGGTCAATAAATATGGTTTTCTGATCCGCACTCTTCGACATACGGTTCCTCTGAGGGTTCTCTTAAATATTTATTAAGCCTATGTTGAAACCAGTTTGAGATATGGTATAGTAATTTGGGGAGGGTCTACACTTGCTAGATTGTTTACTGCACAAAAAAGGTGTGTTAGAGCTATTGAAGGGGCGGGACCGAGAACTCACAGCAAAAGTATCTTCCAAGAATTGAACATTTTAACTGTATATGACGTCTGCGTTATGGAAAGTGTTTTATTTAAAAAAAACACACCCAGAACTTTTTCATAAAAATATCTTTAGTCACGAATATAACACTAGATGCAGGAATGATCTGAGGATAAATGCCAGTTGATTGTCTTTGACATTAAAAAGCCCAGTTAATAACGTCATAAAAATTTACAATAAGGTACCTTTAGAAATTAAGAGTTTGCCAACGCTCTTTCTTTTGAAGACAAAACTAAAATGCTTCTTGCTAACTCTAAATCTCTATAGACTGGACGAGTTGTAGGCATAATTTATAATTTGTGAATTAAGATATATTTTTGTATTTGTGTGTTGTTCTTTTGTTTTCTTTTTTATGTTAAAGAAAAGAAAAAAAAATGTTAATTTTAACTATTAATCTTTATAAACTTTTAAGATATATTTGTATATTTGTGTGCTTTTGATCTTTGTTCTTTGTTGTACTTCTAATGCATGAGAATCACAATTTTGTAATTCTAAAAAACTTTTTGTATACTGTATTTGTATTGACAGTCTATTCAAAAATAAATAAATATTCCTATCTATAATACCAAAGAAGTACACACCTACCCGGTAGGTACCCAGATATTAATATTTTATTCACGATCTCAAATTAATTTAAAAAATGCAACGTGTAATCTTGGAATGGAATATCATATGTGAAATCTATAGATTTTTTCTCATAATAATTTGTTCGAATTTTTATCCCAACAACCATTTAATTTAGAAAAAAATATGCACTTAAGCAATTGTATTTATCTACTCTTATTAAACGAGCAAAAATTGTATATTTATTTATTTGTTTATATATTTGTATCTTGGTTATATTTTGAAAACGACTCTACCGATTTTGATGAAATTCACGGGTTAGGGGGGTTTTTGGGTGACAATTCGATCTGTCACGGTCTCATCTTCGACAAAATTGTTTTTGATGGGTTTATTCGTAATCAAATTAATTATTCTCAGTTAGACAAATCCCATTCTTAGGGTTTTAAAAAAGGTTTCCCTTTTTCCTTTTATACCCAGGCGGACAATGGGTTGTTTGTTTCATTGTTCTAAAAGGCCTTGAAGAAGTATTGTGATTGTGGATTTTAACATATTTTGTTCTCCCTAAACGTTAGAAATATTAATAAACGTTTTATAATTGTATTTATAAAGAACTTTATTTATTTAATAGAATAAAAAATAATCAAGAATTTATTTAAAAATATATTTCGCATAAGCAGGTCTCAATTTTCTGAAAAAACAACACATTTTGATAGGTTTTATTTATTAATTGGATGAATAAAAATGAATCATATGGTTGAATCAAAACAGGTTCAGAAGGTGGGGCGCAGTGGTGGGAAATCCGGGGGTAGGGAGAGGTTTCGGGGTGGGGTCGAGCGGGGTGGAGGTGGGGGGGGGGGGGGGGGCTACATTGGGCGACTATTATATAATTTTGTATTTTTTTAATTTGAAAGCGGCTCTCAAATAAAAATCGACTTTTATATCAGAATTTTAAATTAAAAATAATATTAAAATAAAGCTTTTAACTGAAGGAAGAAGTTACCGAGCATCGCTCGGGGCCTCCAGGTACTTACTTATTAAATTATTATACTAATAATACTTAGAGAGAAAAGTTTCCCTTGTATTTTCAGTCGAATATAAATATTTCAAATTTCATATATAATAATATAATATTATTTGCATAAATTTTGAATGAATTTTACATATTAATTTAAAAAAGTAATATTTTTTATCATATTTTGAGTTTTAGAAATTGAAAATGATCATTAATGTGTATTATATATGTAATAATTCATGCAAATGTAATATTATTATATATGATTATATCTCAATAGTTAATTTATACACAGAGACATAGACAGCTGTTTAGCGAAACAGGGGGCACCACGAGTAGGCAGCTGTCACCACCCCCCCACATGGATAGATAAATAAATAATAATAAAAAGGAATATAATTTTGATCGCAAATTATATAATATCATACTCATAGAGTGATATTTTTAAAATTTTAAATATTTTCTTTATTTTCAAATGTCCAATACAATTTGAAAGCCGAAAATAATTAAAATCTCAAGGTTAGACACGTATTTTGAAACAAATAGGAGACATTATATTTGTAACAGAATACGTCTAGACTTGAGATAAGTAATTGTTAAAAGACCTTGTACGAATCAAATACCAGTACAATGTCTCCAATACTGCAATTTGATTCGTATCAAAGTCTTAAACATTGGAAATTTTGTATAAAAATTTTGTCAAATATTTGTTAAGAAACAAATATAGAAAAATTTATAACGTCTAAGTATGATGAGAGAAAGTTCGATATTGAGTTGTGCATAAAATCAGAAAAAGAAAATAATTAGATTGAAGTATCGAGGGGAAATTTAAAAGAAGGGGATAATTTTGAAAAGTGTATTATTTATTATTTATTCTTGAATGTTATTTTTTTAAAGCAAAATTGAAATTGTATTTATCTATCCATGTGAAATAAATTTATTAAACTGAAAATATAAAGACGAAATTGCTCGGAAAAAATTTAGACAAAAAGAAAAAGATTACAAAATTGGATATAGATAATTTTGAAATTTAATTAA
>JAKCPI010031819.1:0-86373 GCA_023213315.1 Euborellia annulipes | reverse complement strand
CATATCCATGGCTATTCTTCGTCTAATTTCCACTTCCCCTTCAGTTACAATCACTTTTATATGCCCTTCCCTCGCTTGATGAGTTGATCCTTATAATCTTTCTTCTCTTCCTTTTTTAATTTTATAGTCGTTAATTAGATATTTTCTAAATTCTAATCCGGTCAGCTGTTTAATTTTTTTTTTTTTTTTTTTTTTTTTTTTCATAAAAAGGTGAAATATTATAAATATTCGATTTAATTTCTTCTATATAAATTTTATTTATACTATATTGATATCAGTAAATAATTAATTTTCTTGGGAAGAGATAATTTTTTTTCAGCATTTGAATTTATTCACTTTAGAAATTTTTTCGTTTTTTACAGGAAAAACATACCAAACGGCCGAAACAGATAATGTGCTGACATTCACCTTGCAGTCCGTTTCGAGATCTTTCAGCCGGTATCAGACTCTTCTTTCCAGGCGAAAAAAAACCACTTAAAAAATTAATTTTCCGGAGAGCACCTTAAAACACAGCTGAGCGCGACCCTGGCTAGCAAGCAATGCAAAAATATTTTCTATTTTAATATTAAAAACATTTTTTTTATTTTTTTAAATGACATCAACCATAATTGTCTGATCCAATTGATTAATTCGTATTTATTTTTATATAGTCTACATGTGGACAGCCCGCTTGTAGTACCGAAATGATAAAAAGAGAAATGGTTGCAATCTTTGTTTGGTAAATACATCTTGAATCCTCAATGTACTAAATTGCCGGAAAACTAAATATATGTTGGCAAAAAAAATAAATCTGATGCAACAAGCAAGAATCACCGAAGAGAAAGTTGTATGCTCTGCAACGAATCATTGCAGATTTTTTTTTTAAAGTTGTTTGGATAGTACCCCGTAAGTCATAATAGAATCTAAATATTTTATTTAATACAATTAAAAATTTGACTGCCAAAATTCCTCTTATTATAATTTAGTCGTGACCTATCAGAGTTTATAATTGGATTAAGTTAATAATTTAATTTTCAAAAATAATAAATGAATGACTTTTGACTTGAGCAGTTTTTCCCGTAATATAGATCTGGGGGGGGGGGGGGGGGGGGGGGGGGGGGGGGGGGAAAAAAAAAAAAAAAAAAAAAAAAAAAAAAAAAAAAAAAAAAAAAAAAAAAAAAAAAAAAAAAAAAAAAAAAAAAAAAAAAAAAAAAAAAAAAAAAAAAAAAAAAAAAAAAAAAAAAAAAAAAAAAAAAAAAAAAAAAAAAAAAAAAAAAAAAAAAAAAAAAAAAAAAAAAAAAAAAAAAAAAAAAAAAAAAAAAAAAAAAAAAAAAAAAAAAAAAAAAAAAAAAAAAAAAAAAAAAAAAAAAAAAAAAAAAAAAAAAAAAAAAAAAAAAAAAAAAAAAAAAAAAAAAAAAAAAAAAAAAAAAAAAAAAAAAAAAAAAAAAAAAAAAAAAAAAAAAAAAAAAAAAAAGGGGGGGGGGGGGGAAAAAAAAAAAAAAAAAAAGGAAAAATAAGAGACTAACTTTTGACCTTCCGAAATCGGCAAAATCTCAACTTTGAGCCTCTGCCATTCTTTTGGGGACTGGAATTTTTTTTGAATTCGTGCTCAAAATAATCCTTATTTATTCTAGTTTAATATAAAAAAAATTTGGCTCCGATATCTTAAAAACTTTTTTGAGATATTCGCCCAGAAAGAGAAAAGTTTCTCAAAAAAATTTTTTTTCACGTCCCTATCTTTTATTAAGGATTTAAAATCATTCTTGATAATATAGTCTAGGGACGACTCGTCCATCTAAATGCAATGGGCCATTGGCATCTATTGGAATGTCAACTAAATGGTAGTATTAAGAGTTTCTTTGTTTTCTTTTGCTTTTCACATGCTCGGCGACGAGTCGCTCCCGCGACTCTTGATCTGGCAACATTGCATTCATTAGCTGTTTATTTTAAATCTTAAAAGCCTTCAATTTTGTTTTATTTAATATATTACAATGATTAATGCAAATCAGTTTAAAACACAATGGACGATTTGCGAGAAAAAATATCGTAAAATGGAAAAATATAACTGACAGCGAGAAAAGACAATTATTTTATGGGACGTTGCCAGACTGGTCTGAGTCTCATTTTTAAATATTGTCCACTGTCATATTGGAGAATTTTTTGACTTTCTTGTTAAAATATCTAAATGAAAATGGAGAATAAAAAAACAATATGTACGTACTGTATATCTAAAAAAACGCGATTCCCAGCCACTCACTCATTAATATCAGTAGCTAATTAAGAAGAGTATGTTGAAAAACATTTCTTTTAGCTTTTAACTATTTTGGCGAGCTCGCTTTTAGCGCAGACGAAGACGATACCTTATGAGTTAATTTATCTGCCACCAGGTAAGAGTGGCTGGCTGGGGGCTTGTGCGGGTGGCTTAATCACAGGAGCGTTACTTCTCGCCGAGTTTATCGACTTGAACTCACGTTTAATTTTATAGCTCTCCAAGAGAGAGAGAGAGAAGGTAGAAAAAAGAAGTGGGCCCGTAAAAATAAGTGGTTCTTTCCCCGCCCTTTTCTATGCCCCTAAGGAGTTCCTACTTTTCTTTTCTTCCTTGTCCTCCTCCATTCAAGTTTGCATTCAACTTATAACGGATTGAATAATAAAATGTATTGCTGCTGATCTAAATACTTACAAATTTGTTTCAGATAAAATGTATGATCAAGAATTCTTATTATTCTCATTCAGGAGCGACGTCTAAACGTACTTTAAAAAAACTAGACTATTATAAGGAATTTTTCACTGCGGTTTTTTTTTAAATGAATTAAATTCATAAGAGATTATTGGGACATCGAGCTATAATTTTTTTAATGACTTATTAAAAAATTATCGTAATTAATTTTTTTGTTATCAAGCAAATACAAAAAAACAATCTGCCCCAATAATCTTTCATTTTTTTTAAATTTAAAAATGAATTTATTGTTATTATTAATCACATATTAATTAAGAAATTTTTAAAATAAGCTTAGATGAATTATTTAAAAATCAACTGTCAAATTAGTTCAGCATTCTTGCAATAGATGGCAGGCTAGTCTAACAGCCGATCTCCTTATAGCGTATATTTATATATTTTTATGCTTTTATAAAAGATACATAATATATAATAACATTTATAAAGTATTTATTGTTAAAAGATCAATGAAAATCAACCAAATGCATTAAATATTATTAGCTACCATTCTGACATCTCTTGGCAAATTTTTGAATTACTTGATTTTTTGGGCATACTTTTTAAGACACACTACGCCATCTTAGCGGGAAAAACATACGTAACACCTTCGCTCCTATTCCGCCTTAATTTAGAGAAAATCTGGACTGGTCGCACATCACACCAGATTTTTTTCTTAATTTCCATTCACTAGATGGCACTGATTTACTGATAAGATGAAATCAATGAGTATTAAAAGGAGTCTAACCCCCAAGAGATTTGTTGTCTAGTGCCTCGGTCTATCGACTTTTAGACAAGTTAAAATCGAAATGTAGCCTACTTTGAACTGAAATTAAATTGGCAAACGTCTGTCAATCTGATTGATTGTGTTTCTGAATGTACTTTTTTTTTTATAAACATATAACGCGATTTTCAGGCAACTTATCGGGGGACGAGAGAGAGTGACTCCCGTGACGTGGAGGCCCCGGGGGTGCATTTCCGGTCTGTGCCCCCGCCACACTTCCTTCACGTCAAACGATTGGCTTTCTATCGACCCGACTTTCGGGTTTTCTTATTAAGCCCTCCTGTCGTTTTCTACATAAATGGAATTCATTTCTTGGAATATTGATAATTACGTGAAATGAGAAAAGCTTCAAATCACAGTTTTAGAGATCGGCTTAATGGAGAGTGATTAATGATATTAGAATTAACAACAAATTCAGTGTCAAAAATCTGGTGTGACTGGTCGTATAGCACACAACTTTCGCATATCTTCGGTAATTGAAAGTTCGTGTTCTGTGCTTGTCACACCAGATTTTTTGTATCATCATATATTTAGTTTCCGGCATTCAAGATGTAAAATTTCAACTATTTCTCGTAATATTCCAAAGTAGTAATTTGTGCTTCAAGCAATTTTAAAAGAGTATTTAAAAAATAAATGATTTATGAATTTTAATTAAAATCTTTAGAGCCAATTTTGAGAAAATTGTAAAAAAAAAAGTTTCACTTGCATCGTGGTTTCATAAAACCACACAATGATTTTTTTTTTTATAAAATATAAAAGATAGATGGAGACAAATAGAGCGAAGGGAGGGACATAATAATGACAATAGAATTCTCTAATTGAATTATCTTCTAAAAGACGAAGAGGCATTCAACTAAAAAGAAAATGTTTTTTAGATAATGCTAATGAGAGGGAAATAGAAAAAAAGCCAAGGGTCAATTCGTTTGTCATTAAAATGCAATTTTATTTTTGTGCGCCCTTTGTTTCTCTCCTCAGTAATTAGTGAATTATTTGCGTCATCTCAAAAACATTCTGGCGTTTTTTTTTCTTCACTCTTTTATTATATAGAGAAAAAATTGCCTTTGCTTCACGGGTAATTGTAAAATTACAAAGGAATTAATTTAAGGTAAAAACGGGAATCAAATTATGGTATAGAATCTATTAGAATTATCCATATTTTTTATATTCATTATTACAAAAGATCGAAAAAAGTAGGAACCGCCATGAAATTTCTACCAGAATCCCTGTTTATTTACCCGAGACCTCAAACCGGCATTTGTCTGTAGCCATCTGTCGGCACCCCGTGAAGTTACTTAATTTCCTCCTCTTGCATTCATTTCTAGTTAATAAGTCATAGTTATTTTTTTTTTTATTGCGTAAGTCGCATATTTATCACGCGCTTGAAACAATCGGGTCCCTTGGAGCGTCCAAGAAAGAGACCAGTCTCTAAATTAGTAATTGCTTACGTGCCAGCGTACTAAAGAGGTAAAGATCCCCGTTATTGTACTAGATGTCAGGATTTCTAAATTAAATTGCCTAGTAGAAAAATATGAACGGAGTCTAAATATCCAAAAAGCCTCTTAAAAAATAGCATCTTACGAAAGTTATGATTTGCAACCAAAACGTTGACAATTAAATTAAATTTTCACGAAGACAGAAATGGTTGTGATGACGATTTAACTGGCAGGAATTAAAAAAAAAAATTCATTTTAATTCATTAACGTTTCGGGAACGTATTGCTACCATCTTCAGGGCGAAATAATTACCAGAGTGTAGATGGATGGATATACGAAATTTGCTCAGGGGCCCACATCTTGTGGGTACGTAGATGGCGAACACGAGCTGCCCGAGCTGGGACAGGTAGTCCTTCAGTTCTTTAAATGTCTGTCTCTTCCTTCCTATTTTCAACAGGCTGTCAGGCCGTGCGACGGGCCGGCTTGTCCTATTTCTTCCCGTCGTATGATAGGGTTGGAGGGAAAGAGGGAGGTCCGCCGACCCCGCATCTTGGGACAAGGCGAGGAGAGTAGAAGAAGAAGAAGAGGGATAGACGAAATCATTTATACCACTGACATCATTTCGTCCTGAAGATAGTAGAAATACGTTCCCGCAACCCGACGAAATAATAATAAAAAAAAAATTTATATTTCTCCTGGTTGCCTTGTCAATTGCAATCATCTTCAAAATTAAATTTCAATTTCTGATTGTTGGAGTTTAAATTAACATTCCATATACTTCATAAATTCTTTGATATCATTTATTTTTTGTTTATAAAAATAGCAATAGAAGTTAAATCCCTGGTCCAGCAATCATTTATACTTAAATTAAATAAAATATTGTAGTATGGGTGACCCCCATCATCAGTTATGTATTTTATAGTTACATTATAAAAAAATTATTTTATACTATATCGTCAAAAATATTAATTATACAATGTAATGGTTGAAAGTGAGCCGAAGACACGTGAACGGTGACCAGTGGCGGATCCAGAGGAGTTTCTCGGGGGGAGGGGGGTAATCTGGTGTGACTGGTCGCACAGCACACAATTTTTTCTTATTATCTGTAATTTAAAAGTGCATTCTGTAGTTGTTTACTAGAATATATATACTAATTTTTAAGTATTAGTTTATAAAATTTTATATTAAAAATACAATTTTTTTCAAGTCTCGGGGGGGGGGGGTTAATTTTTTATCGGCCTTTTATCGGTCCTTGATGGTGACATACCATGTATAAGAGTAGTCAGTCCTTAACCTAAGGATTTAGTTTATTACAAAAACTAATTTTTTTTATTGTTTTTGCTCGATTTAATTGTTTCTGAGAATAATGGGTGACGTCATCTCTTTGTCACTTGCACTCATGATCAAGGAATCTCTTTCTATTTGGGTGAATAAATCTCAATGCATTAATCCAATACATTTTACATCTCGTATTTACTTTTTACTTATGAAATGCAAGTGGTCAAGTTTTAAACTAAAGTACTATGGAAAACTAAATATATCTCGACACAAAAAATCTGGTGTGAACAGCACGGTGCACAACTTTCTCTTAAGAGAAAGTTGTGTGCTATGCGCCAGTCACACCACATTTTTATCCCTCTGTTAACAATTTTATTTTATTAAAATTGATTAATAAAAAAAAATTATTATTAAAAAAAGCTTTTAATATTTTCTTTTACGTTCAATATCACCCCCCCTCCCCCTGGATGGTTACTCAGAGAGAAGAGAAGGGGGGGGGGAGGTAGAAGAGAATTGGCACTCGGAGGCAGACAAATTGAATTTAAATGGCGATATATCCGTTTTTTCCGTGAAAAGCCAATGCAATTGAGTGGGCATTTGTCATTGAGAAGCGATTTCAATTGGCTTTTCTCCTTTTTTTTTTTTTTTTTTCGGCCACATGCTGCTGCTATTCACCGTTTCCCATTATCAAGTCTAAGAGTTTTCAATATCACTCGAAATTATTATCAATCACTCTATTTATTGTTGAATTTTTTATTTTATTTTTTTTTTATTTAGCTAGAGCTATATTTTTTTCTATATTGTTTGACAATTTATTGGTTGCACGAATGAATAATTCTATTGTAATCTGGAAAAACGATTGTTTAAATTTTATATGAGAATTTTCAATTGAACTTGAAATTATAAAGTAAGAATGGGGAAAAAAAGGAATAACGTTTTGACCATCTTCAGGGAAAAAGTCATAGGGCTCTAGTGTTGTATTTACAGTATTATTATTATTATTATTAATCTGCTTTTAGGAGCTAATGCTCAATACAGTGGTTCAGAGAAAAGTACATTATTACAATATTATACATTAATGTTATATATTATACATAAAATAACATTAACCTTTATTTCTTTCCTTTTTCCTTCTTTTTCTTTTTTACTGTATTAATATTTTTAATTTCCTACAACGTTTATTTATCCGCAATGCTTTCATGAACGCAGACCCACACCTAAATCCAACCGATCTCAGATCGTTGATGGCTCTACTTTAACTTGCTTTATTTAATGTGATGAATCCACAAATTACCAGTGTTTTAGTTTATGTTAGTGTTGTCATGTAAAAATGAGTGTTTATTAAATAAAATTTTTCAAAATATCAGCTCTTAGTGGACTCAAAATTAAATCAGAAATCTACTTAAGAACCTCACTTTCTATCGCTGCCACTACGGTGTGATATCCGCCGAAATGCCCGCAATAAACTGCTTAAACCAGAGCTTAATATTCTGAAGAATTTTAACAGCAATCCGAGAAATCTATATATTCGTACTTCAGCACTTGAAACGCTCATTTTGGCTGAACGCACACCGATTGAGCAAAAACGCTCAATAACAAAACATTTTTGACGAATTGCGCCTAAAAGTGTTTTTTTCAATGCTCTTCTATGAATCCACGCACACCGATTAGGCAGAAAATAATTGGACATGATTCGACATCATTGAATAAAATGTTTTGTCATTGCTCAATGGCCGAACATTTTGTCCAATTGATTTGAGCATTTTTCTTCAATCGGTGTGCGTTCAGACTTAAACAACATATATGTCGTAGACAGATCGTGAAATTAGACAGTTCATGAACTGTCTAGACATTTCATGAACTGCAGCCAGATCGTGTAATGGTCAAACAGTTACATGATCTGGCTAAAAATTTTAGACAGTTCATGAAATGCAATTGGGCCTTAGACAGATCGTGTAATGCTCGAGAATTACATGAAATGTCCTAAATTTTTTAGGCAGTTCATGAACTGCCTAACAGCAGTTTTGCCGATCGTGTACTGATTGCAATTTAATGCAATAAATCTAAAAAAAATTTCATTTTTTCGAAAATCAAAAAAAGGGCTTCTATAAGTTGTAGACATTTTAAATAGCTTTAATTTAAAAAAAGTTGAGGTAGATAGCTTCAAATTTGTGGCCGCTGGAATCTCCCAAAATTAGAACCCCGAGACGCGCACCTTAACTCAAGATTTACAAAGTGAGGAAGATTTGGAAAATTTAGTAATCGATAATAATAATAATATTGAAAAAATTGACTTTTTTCGAGATCTTTATTTGCTTTACAAACAGTACACGATCGGCAAAACTGCTGTTAGGCAGTTCATGAACTGCCTAAAAAATTTAGACATTTCATGTAATTCTCGAGCATTACACGATCTGTCTAAGGCCCAATTGCATTTCATGAACTGTCTAAAATTTTTAGCCAGATCATGAAACTGTTTGACCATTACACGATCTGGCTGCAGTTCATGAAATGTCTAGAAAGTTCATGAACTGTCTAATTTCACGATCTGTCTACGACATATACACGGAACACAAGAGAGGCATTTTCCCAGCATCCCTATGCTGTTCAGATCACGACTAACAGAACAAAACAATTTCATTCTTCCTTTGTCCCCATGACCTCCCGTGATTGGAACAAGCTCCCTGCGTCTATCTTCCCCAAAACCTACAATCTTCAGACTTTCAAGTCTAACCTCAACAGGCATCTTCTCAGTTCCCGCAGTTGAGTTTCCCTTTTATGCTTCTCCTTTTGTTTTTATTTTCTTCCTGGCTGCATGTGACCACTGGTCATTATACCTTCGAACCTTATGCACCCATTCCAAAAAAAAAAAAAAAAAAAAAAAAAAAACTTCAGACAGTCGAGGTCACCAATTTAGAAAGCAAATTATAGGAGCTCAAACAGAGAGAATTTTATTTAATAAACAACTTATTTTTACATAACAAAAAGTAAAACACGATCACCATGAAAATACTGAACAACTTGTGTAATCACCACAACATCTACCGGCATCCCGTGAAACCCCCCCCCCCCCCCCATTCCTCCCTTACATCATTTAAAGAATATATTCCTATCTCAAACTCATCTTCCTGCTAATGAACTAATCCTATTTCTAGTTCCGATTGGTTCTTTTTCTATGTTAGAAAAGAAGTCTTAGTACACTTGTTAATTCCTCATAATACGGTTATATTGCTCAAAAAATTATTTCGCCTTTTTTTATTTTTGAGATATTTCATATTATTAGAATCTATCAATTTTTTCAGCAATTACAGTATAAATGATTAAACTACATAGAAACTTTTAACAGTCTTCAATCGACCTCCACCTCTTCACTGACATTCCTTCAATCTCCAGTCTTATTTCACATGTCGGTATTTTTTATTCTAGCGCTAGGCAATTCAACTTAAGACTGTTTATGTGCCAGGCATTGCGACAAATAGAAACATAGAAACCAATTTAGGCACGTGCAGAGCAATCCAATGCGGGGTTTTATTTTTTTCATTTTCTGATAAAAAAACAGTTACCATGGTGACCTTCTAGAATCAGGTGATAGTCAGTCAGCCATCTTGTAAGACGATCTCATTTGAATTTTTACGGGGCAGGAGGAAAGAAGAAGAAGATGCTCCAGCAGCCGAGGATCAATCCCTAATTGAGTCCCAGGGAGTAAGTGACCTTTCATCGATTTCGAGTTTTGTTTAATTAAATGAATGATCCAAGAGAGAAAGAGAGAGAGAACAAGAGCCGCAGCTTTTTCTGGCATCCATGACATTTGGCCGCAAATAATAGAGATTGATCATCGGCTGGCTCTTTGCCCAGCATCCCAGGGGGTAGATAAACACTGGCTCTTACTCGAATCAAAAAAAAAAATTGCAAAATTTCCTAAAAAGACATTGATATTATATGCCAAGTGTTTCTATCTGGAGTGTTGTAGTTGAAAAAAAAAAAATTTGGTGACTTTACTTCCAGGCAAATCAAATAAAATAAGCGAATTTATGTTCCTTCTCCTCCCCATTAAGTACGAAAACTCTAAAATGATGACTTTTATTGTAAATATATTTGTATCGGTGGGAAATTGCTTCCCTAACACCGTAATTTTTTTTTTTTTAAGTGAAACTTTTATTCCATCGCCTCAAATTGCATTACAAGCCGTGACGTCACTGACGACTCACACCAGGTTTCTTTACTACGCTACTAGAGTGCGCTAGTGTCGCTTTCTATTAAGGGTTCCGGGCAGGGGGGTCACCAATTCATTAGTGTCGTTTCGTTTGTTAATGAAAATATTATTATTTATATTTTTTCATTTTATTGTTTATATTTTTCTTATTAGAGAGTTGATAGGGATGTTTATCACCTATCATCTCCGCAAAAATTTTTTTTTTTGAAATCTACAATCAGCTTATTAAGCTATTCTATAAAACTAAAAAAAAATTATTATATTTCATTAATTAAAGGATAATATTGGCGAGATTTAATTTTTAAATTTTTCCCGGTAGTAATTATTTGTATAGGTGTGAAATTGCTTCCTTACACCGTAATTTTTTTTTTTTTTTTTAAGTGAAACTTTTATTCCATCTCAAATTTTTTCGTCCATCTATTGCATTACAAGCCGTGACGTCACTGACAACTCACACCAGGTTTCTTTACTACGCTACTAGAGTGCGCTAGTGTCGCTCGAGCTCTATTAAGGGTTCCGGGCAGGGGGGTCACCAATTCATTAATGTCGTTTCGTTTGTTAATGAAAATATTATTTATATTTTTCTTATTAGAGAGATGATAGGGATGTTTATCACCTATCATCTCCGCAAAAATTTTTTTTAAGTCTACAATAAGCTTATCAAGCTATTCTATAAAATTTAAAAAAATTTATTATATTTCATTAATTAAAGGATAATATTAGCGAGGTTTACGATAATTTTTTAATTTTTCCAGGCAGTAATAATTTTTTTTTTTTTTTAATTTGTTTAAGCTGCGCGTCTCGAAAAGTCGTTAGAAAGCTTTTGACTACCGAGTTCCTCTAGGCGGCAAGAGATGGCGTTAGTGTTCCCCATAGGAAAACAAGGGACAAATTGCATTTCATTCTAGACTTTCCAGCTAATTAATTAAAGGCAAAAAAATTAATTATTTTTTAACACAATGATTACTAATTTAATTATCTACAACTTATAGAGCTCCTTTTTTTAAAATATCTTTTATTTAATGCGATTAATCTAAAAAAAAAATTTTTTTTTTCGAAAATCAAAAAAAGGGCTTCTATAAGTTGTAGATATTTTAAATAGCTTTAATTAAAAAAAAATTTGAGGTCGATAGCTTCTAAATTGTGGCCGCTGGAAAGTCCCAAAATTAGCACCCCGAGACGCGCACCTTAAGGTTTTTTTTCGGCATCTGTCATTTAGTTACCGTCTCTATTTATTTCAATTGGTATCAAATTCAATTGAAATAAATTTTTTCGCCTAGGACGGGATGCGAACCCTCGACCCTTTGCACTAGAAGCTTATGCTCTACCTCTGAGCCATAGGTTAAGGGCGATTTCTTTCATTTAAAGGGACACAATGCACGTACATGGTAAAATAGCATTAGATTATTTATATTTTATAGAATGCACAGACATTTTTTTTTAATTAAAAAATTCATAAGTCCGATTTTAAAGAAAATGAAATTTTTTTTTTAGACTTTCCTATGCAAATGTCTGACCCATAGGAGAAATAATTACAGTAGCGAGATGATTAAGTTAGAAGAAGAGGCAAAAGGCCTTAAGTTTTTAAATCAAGTGAATTCTATTAAAAATATATACCCTTGGGGATAAGATAAGTAGAAAGGGGACTGACTACTTGTTTTGGTTGTTGTGTGAAAGAGGGGACTTAAGCAAGCCAAGTAAGCATCAGTATTCTCAGCTAGGCGGTTGCAAACTCTTTCTAATCTAAGTTGGCCCGAAACTTGGGGGCGCGTGCTTCACGATCCCCTGCCCCCCCCCCCCCCCGTCTCCTTAAACTCACTTTTCTTTTTTTTTTATGTTAAATCATATAAGTGAAACTCTTGACATGCGGATTAGCCGAGACAAAGAAATAAAATCAACTTGTTACAAATTGAGTTTTTACTAGAATTGAATTTGAAAGTGAAAAAAGAAAGAAACTACTATGTAATATTATTCATTTTAAATTAATTATAAGTATAATAGTTGGGTCGCCCGCATGCGGTGGACTCTCGCCTCAACAATTCAACTATTTTTCAGTTCCCACTTATTAAAAAATATCACTCTTTTATTTTAAAAAAATCTCGATATGAATTGTTGACATGATCGCATGATGAATACTTTCTCTATATATTTCATATATAGGACAAGAGAAAGTAAAAAATCTATATATTGAATATATGAAGGCGGGGTATCCGTCTGTCTGTCTGTCTGTCTGTCTTGATTCAATCCGAGCTTCATCCTCGATTTCTCTACGAAAAAAAAATAAAAAATTTAATTATATAACAATTTTTATTATCAAATAGGTAGAATGAATGAGCTAGCAGCTAGTTATATTTCAATTTATTAATAAACCAGGACCGACGTTTCGGTCATATATGGGACCATCTTCAGGGCCAGGTTAATGTCTGAAAATATATATTATCCTCGCCAAGTTATATTGGGCATACACAATTGTACGTAGCTTAATTTTGATAGCCTCAAATTGTATTATTATCATACCATGGATGGCGAGGATAATATATATTTTCAGACATTAACCTGGCCCTGAGGATAGTCCCATATGTGACCGAAACGTCGGCCCTGGTGTAATAATAAATGGAAATATAACTAGCTGCTTGCTCATTCTTTCTACCTATTTGATTATCAACACTCAGCTATATACCTCCTTCAAATTTTTATTATTTTTCATTTGAGAGATTTAATTATTTAATCATTTTAATTAATTGTCCTTAATTTTTTCATTTGGATTTAAATTTTTCATAACTCAATGCTTTCTAATGGGCAAATTCATTTTCTTGAATTTTTCGCGCTTCTTCTTTCCAGAATTTCGGAATCCGATTATTTTACTTGGACTCTCCATAATATCCTCTATAAGAATGCAAAATTTCGTTTCAAAATTACGGAAAGTCGGTCAAACAGAGCGTGACAGACGGACACTCCGCTATTATTTATATAGATGATCATATTAATGAACTTGTGTAGCGGGCTAGGATGGCCAAAGAACAATGGTAGAATGGTTGCCTTTTCTGCTAGAGGCCACGGGTTCCCATACGACAAAAATTTGTCAAAGTAAAATTTATATAGGCTTACAAATCAAATTTTTAAGTATGATTAATTTCAGGAGGAGTGGTTGAATGTATAATCAGTAGCGTGTCCAGTTGGGGGCGAGGGGGGGGGCGCTCCCCCCCAGCCCCAGGCGCATCAAGCTTTTGGCGCCCCCCCTTGCATCCGCTTTTTCCCAAAATTTCCGGCTTTTTTTTGAAATTTCATAATAAATTCATTTTATATCACAAATCTGGAGAAAAATTACAAAAAAAGCCCGAACGAGATTCAAATACTAAAAAAAAAGGTCAAAAGAAAAACGGCGCCCCAGTTGAGCTTCGCCCCCACAGCCCTCAAAGGCTAGTTACGCCGCTGTGTATAATGAGTAGTGAGGATATTCAACGCAGCCAAAAGCAATAAAGAAAAATATATTTATCTTTAGCTTTATTTCATACGTTTGTCGACGTTTCGGCCGATATTCCAGCCTTCATCAGGACAAAGTGCTGTTTGCCTCGAGCTCATAGAGAGGCTATTGAACCAGAAGTCATGACATTCGACGCATTGTCAGGAGTTGCCAAGAGCCTCTATGAGCTCGAGGCAAACAGCACTTTGTCCTGATGAAGGCCGGAATATGGGCCGAAACGTCATAAAATTTAATTTCTAGGAAAAATATTTTTCCGAAATCTCGGGTCGAGGGTCCTCTCTTTACCCTCCCCCTCCCCTTGTATTCTTACACAGAAGATGGTGTTCGCATCTTGGGAGTAAAGATTTTTTTCATTAAACAAATCCTCAAATACACCCTGGTTTGGAATATTGGGGGCAACTCTACGAGGGGAGGGAATTGCTGTGGTTTAATAAAAAAAACGAGAAAAAAGTTTATCAATTTGGTCCTGATCTATATTTAGATTTAAACCATCGAAAATGGATGACGTCATCGTTGGATAGGATACATGAGCTGCCAGGACTTCAAATTTCAATTTGATAATCCTTGCTTGTTTTTTTTTTTTTTTTTTTTTTAATAATATGATAAGACTATTTATTTTTTGCTACCAAAATAAAAAAAAAAATGTTTTTAAGTTGACGTATCGTTTCCAAGTTATTTGATATGGTGAATTTATCACAACGAAAAAATCAACACGGAATTAATAGCGAATGACAAACAGTGATAAAGCATTCGATGGCGTTAAACAAGGGTGGGGGGGGGAGGCAGCGGGAAATATTATCCCTAGGGAAAAAAGGGATGGCAAAAAAAAAAAAAACAAGCAGCAGGTTTCAACGAGTTTAAATCAATATTTGTCTGAAATTGATATAATATGATATCAATGGAAATTGTTCCTCCTCTGAGTGAGTCTAATCTGCCTGTCTATCAATCGGATTTTGGATTTCCTCTCACGATTAATATTGATAAGGGCAAGTAAAGGTCAACATGATTATTCCCACAATTCTTTTGTTTATTAATGACTCCAAGATTATTTTTCTTATTTGGACGATGTTATGCATGAAGGAACCAAGCGCCATTATGAAATTGAGATAAGACCGCCATCTTAGGGCAATCTTAGGCCATTGTAGGGAAAAACCTCTTTATTTAAATCCTAACATTATTACTCTGTACACTTTTTTTTGTATAAAACAAGAAAAAAAGTCATTGCCATTGGTTTTGTTTACAATTGTGCAAATGAAATGCCCCTTATCTCAGATTTAGGTTAATGGCGCTTGGTGCTTTCATGCATAACATCGTCCATTTAATCTATGATGTTTTAACTGTGTGTCGAAAAATTTGATTACGTGTATGTCATGCTCTTATAAAATGGTATACTTAATTTTGATAATTTTTTTCGTTAAAAAAATTGGGAAAACCTTGTTTATCAATGTTGTTTTGTACAACTTTTGCCTAAAATTAAAGTTCACTGTAGGTTTCTTCAAATTACACTATCTAGGTCCAAATCTCCAAATGTTTTTTCGAGCCCCGAAATAATTTCTTCAGATTCTTAAATAAAATGACCTCGTTTTCCGTGGGGGACACCACGTACCGTTTTCGGGGAACAGCCCCTACTTATTTCCGCCTTTTTTCGTTAATTTTAGGGCCATGAATTGGAAGGATGAAAAGGAATATTTGAGCCTTAATATTTCTTCTGAAGGTTCAGAGGGGAAAAGTTCAAATTCTCGAACATTCGGATCCAAGGGGGGGGGGGGGGAGAAGTGGGAGAGAGTTTTGGTATATGAGGTTTATATATATGGGCCTCGTGGAGAAAGAGACAAAATTAAAGGTTGCTACATGTGATAATTTCTTTGTTTTTTTTTTTTTTTTTTTGTAACAAAAATAAACTTTTTTTTTTTTTTTTTTTTTTTTTTTTTTGTAATCAAAGAATATAAACATTTATTTTTGGCATTATAAAGTCTAGAATCATAAAAGTTTAATTTTTTTTAAAATAACATTAGTGGGCGGAATATGAAAATAAACACTCTTGAAAATAATAATATTTAAGTAAATAAATATTTCTATAACTTTAGTAGATAGATAGGTAGTTAGATTCTTTAACAAATGAAAGAAAAAAAATAATAAAAATAAACTAGTTTTCATTAGATACAAGAAATGAACGACAAGTGATTGGGAGTTCTTATTTATTTGATGACTTGAGTAATATTAATAGAAGATTCACTAAATAAACTTGACAAATTATCTATAAAATCCAATCATAAGGAGTTATTATAGCAGGCCATGTGCCAAGCAAAATAAGGATGAAACAAATTCCCAAGAGAATTTATCTTAATTATTTACTAACTAGGATAGATACCTAAACAAAAATTGACAGAAAGACCCTCGATTTTATGCTGAATCAAATACACTTAGATATTAGAAGCTGATTTCATGAAGATGAAAAAATGACACAAAACACTTGCAAATCTGTTTAATTAAACCGAGTTTGAGCACTTGGGCATTATTATTTAATAGATAATATGTAAATGATTATTAATGTTTGATAATCAAATCATTTTTAGAACAAATATTTAAAAAAAATAATTTTTTTTAAATAGGTTACTAACCTCACCTGTCATTTTTTCATCACATTTAACATTAAAAGTTGATTATTATATTAATTAGAAACGTAAAAACAAGTGAAAATAATTAAATATTTTTCAAGGAATTGAATGAATTCTACCTTTAAAAGTTGAATTTGCAGTCAAACAGGCCCAGCTCGTCAAATGCAGGAAAATCACTTTGAATTCACAACACACACATAAAAATAAAACTATAACTAATTATTATATAACTAAATGAATAACACAAATAAATAAATACTATTTAAATAATAACGAAACGTTAAAAAGAACACGGAACCGAGTGACAGATCAAAAAGCGGGATCGTACCGGCGCGAATTACTCAAGTCTAGAGAGGACTGGCAGCGCCACCACACACACACACACACACACACACACACACACACACACACCTAGGCACTCTCCCTCTCTCTCTCTCTCTCTCTCTCTCTGTCACTCACTGGCACATCTATGCATTCAGTATGGTTAAAAAATTAATTAGTCTAAACGTGATAAGAGTATTTGAGAAGGAAAATGTGTAATAAAAATAATTAAATTTATAATAATATTGAGATGATGGCTGAACTATTAGAAGATATGAGTAGGATGGCAGCCAGGAAAGAAATCAGACAAAAATTCATTCAATTTTTATCTAATTTTATTACGATTGCCGACGTTTCGGACGCAAATCGCGCCCTTCCTCAGGACTTATGATCAATGAGACAAACATGTTTGACAAAAGTTAACAAGAATTTTTTAAAATACATTTCTTTGTAAAAACTTACAATCGACAGTTAATGAAATACAGATGGACGTATTTTTTTAATTAACAATATAAAAACACAATCCACGGGTGTGAGATGCATTGTTTTGTACTGTATATATTTGCTGTTATTCATTGACGCCTTTCGCATTAAATGTATTAGCATATCTATTTTTCAATCATATAAAGGCTTTTTGTTCTTAAATTAGAATATTAATTTGCGAAACGTCGGCAATCGTATTAAAATTAGATAAAAATTGATTGAATTTTTGTCTGATTTCTTTCCTGGCTGTCATCCCATCCTACTCATATCTTAATTAAATTTATTTTATAATAAATTTAAAGAAATTGAATAAAAAATTGTAATTAAATTATTTTGACATAAATAAATGTTGTAGATCCCCACAAATGTATCGTATTAAACAATATGTATCATTTAGGGTCAATATGGCCTAAGATGCAGGGAAAGACTAATTAAAAAAAAAAACACTGTGCATCGTGGGGGAAAACGTATGTCATATTTGGATTCATGACGACTAATGTAAATTTAAAGTTGATAAAATATTTTACTTCTCTCTTAAAAAGGATAAAAACAATATTAATTGAATTGAATAACGTCATTAAATGTAAATTTTTTATTCTATATTTCTATGTATATAAATATGGAAATTAAAATGGTGTGTATAACAATTTATAGCCATTTACAATCATTAATTTGTCATTAAAACGTTTTTGTTAAATCTTTGACACAGGTAGGGTAGATATATAGCATATTTATAACATTTGCATCGGCCATCAATAATATCGTAAGCGGCGAGAGGGCGATTGTTTATTTGTGGCTGTGAATGTGAATGTGAATATGTGTGTACACCCCTGTATATACAACCTTTATGATAGGCTAATCCTACACAATGATGAGGGGGGGGGAAGTTGAAATCCAAATAATTATTCGGTCAAATCGACAAATGGATGGATAGATATCAAATATATAATATGAGGCCAGACCAGACCAGACACAATTAAAATTTTATTTACTTAATACATATGAATGAATAATATTGAAATTCAATTTATCAGTTGTAAGTCAAAAGAGTAAAAAAAAAAAATAAAAAATAAAATAAACAAATTGAACAAATATCGTTGGTCAAATTTGTTTTTCAATATGTACGTTTATTCTTTGATTAATTGAAGATTTGTTGGTATTCGGCAATTGGACAATGAAATCAATTATTTATTTAGAGCCAAACTAAGAGAATTTTTATCAGCTTCTATTTTCTTTTTTTTTTTTTTTTAATAACTATCTGCTCAGTCCACATTCGGAGGATTTCATATCTAGGCTGAAGTTTCTACCCTAATTTTTTTTACTTTCTCTTACCTCTATATATATGTTAATATATAGAGAGAAAAAGTATAGGATTCATGTCAAAAATTCGATGTCGAGATTTTGATGGATATACACGTTTCGAGGTCCCCTGAATCCAAAAAAGTGGTTTTCGCGACATGGTCTGTCTGTGAGTCTGTGAACAAAATACCTCAAGAGCGAAAAACGATATATTAGCTAACATATATAAAAAAATTAGGAGTGTGGAGATTGGAGGTGCTAATAAATAGAAAAAAATAAAATTAAAAAAACTGTTTGAAAATTTTATATACAGTTAAGGGAAAAAAATTCAGAGAATATAGAACGATGATCCTTTTTTACTATCATTTGATTGGTTGAACGGATGGTTAGATTAAGGAAAAAATATATTCTTAATTATTAAATTTTAGTTGCATGTGAATATTCTCTAGGAAATTCTAAACTCATTACAAAAAATCCGATGCGAATTGGATGCGCGGTTTTCGAGTTATAGACATTTGATTTATCAAGATTTTATTCATTTCCAATGTTAAGTAAATCGAGGTCTTAGTTTGGCCAATTGAGGGGAGGGTCGTGAGCAGCAGGTTCCCCCCACCCCTCTGCTCTGATTGTCGCGCCAGCCGCCTCTCCCCTCTTTTCTAAGAAAAATTAAAAATAATAATTTAATAGCTTTTAAGTTAATTTTTTTTTTTTTTGACATTTGGAAGAATTATAATAAAAATTGAAAGAGAAAAAAAATTAATTAAGCAGTCAGAGAATATTGCCAAATAAATGATAGTTAGGCTTATATTTAGTTAGATGTAAAATCTTTCAATTCTTCATCATCACATGGCTGTTATATTTATTTGAACACAAGCGATATTTCGATCTTATATTACTGTAGAGTAGTTAAATATCAAAGTGTAAAATTTCATTTAGATGAAATGATTTGAGTACTTCAAACAATTTTCACAAAATATTACTGATGTACTTTTTAAAAGGGTATCTAAATAATAATTGATTTATATGAATTTTAATCTAAAAAGTAAAAGATTATTAATTAAAAAAAAAAATCGTTAGAGCGAATTTTGAGAAAATCGCAAAAAAAAAACTGAATAACTACATCAGTAAAGTACTAGTACTTTTTGGGTGATTTTGATTAAAGGCTTATTTCCACGCCTCAGAGGGGCGTATAACTTAAATATAAAATTTCACCCTCCTAGCTCAATTCCTTCATGCTTAAAATTGAACACACATAGGCAAGAGAATGTAAAAAAAAAGGGGGGGGCCGTGAGATATTTATTTGGTTCCCAACGGGGCCGCGACTCAAAAAGTTTAACAAGCACTGAACTAAAGGTCTGAAGGGATGGATGCTATTATTTAATATATTTATGATAAATAAGCATCTCTTTGATTGAAGACAAAATATTTTGAAATTTTATTTTTTCTCAAAGGATTGAATTCTTCATAAATAAATATGCATTCTTTTATTCTTATTGTTTCGAATAAAATATTATAAAAGCATAAAAAGATGAAATCAATCAATTTGTCAATAATTTCAAATGATGGGAGAGCATCAATTTGTTTTTTCTAATTCGATCGGCGCCCAGAGTGCAGCCAGGGAGCCTCGCTTCACTCTCGTCTAGGCTTTTCTTCACGCGCACAATCGCTTTTTAAAAAAGTCGCTATATCTCTCTTATTTTTCGTTGGATTTGTGGAAAAATGCAAAACTGGTCTTTTCAATCAATTATAAAGCTATAGACATTTTTTTATTTAACTACGACCACATAAAATGGGGGTTTATTTATTGCCTTTTACATCTTCAAATTTTAACTGCCTCCTTCATTTTCTAATTATCCTAATTTATTGTTTTTTAATTAAATAAACACATTTAGGCTATAATATTGATTTAATAACTTAGTATATAAAATATTCAAGCAAAAACAATTAAATTTTAGTCTCAAAACGTTCTGAAAATGATTAAAAATCGATTTTCCAAACAGGGGCGGATTAATGCAATTTTGTCCAGGAGGGCGTTTTTTTTTTTTTTTTTTTTTTTATTTAAGGACTTTGTCGGCATCTATGGCCATTTAGACCCCTTTCCTATTTATTTAAATTGATTGGTAACAAATTCAATTGAAATTAAAGAGCGGAAATCATAATAACTGAAAAAGTACATCAGTAAAGTACTAGTACTCTTTGATCGATTTTTTTCAAAAACTTCGTGTTACGTCCCAGGGGAGTACCTAAAATAAATATAAAATTTCAACCTCCTAGCTCGTTTCGTTCTTGAGATATTTTGTTCACAGACAAACAGACACACAGACAGACAATGTCGCGAAAACCACTGTTTTGGATTCAGGAGACCTCAAAACGTGTATATCCTTCAAAATCTCGACATCGAATTTTTGATATGAATCCAATATTTCTCTATATATACGTATATAGCTAAGAGAAAGTAAAAAATAGCAGTGGACACTGCTTTTTGACAAAGGTTGAAACTAAAAACAAAATATTTATTTAATTTCTTTTATTACGCTCTAAAAATAATTATAAGAATATGAAAAAAACGAATAAATAAAAAAAAAAATATATTTTTGCAATATTGAAAGTGAACTTTTAACTGTGCTGAAAGGTTCAAAGAATTTTTTTATCAAAAATCTCAATAATTAGGTTTTTCATTTAATAATTTAAATAAAAATATCTCTTGATTTAGACTAGTGGTAGAAAGAGAGACAAGGATGAAGATTCAGGTGGAAAAAAAGCAAAATAGCAAGACAACAAGTGGGAGGTAGCAGTGGCGTACCGAGGGGGGAAGGGCGAGGGGGCGGTCCGCCCCAGGCCCCGAGCCGGCATAGGCCCCCATATATTTATAAAAAAAAAATTTAATGAAAATTTCCCTTTGAAAGGCCCCGGGGCCCTCAGGGCTCAAGTAAAAATGGGAAAATTTAGATAAAAAAAAAAGAAAATTTAATGAAAATTTCCCTTTGAGAGGCCCCGAGGCCCTCAGGGCTCAAGTAAAAACAAAATTTAATGAAAATTTCTCTTTGAGAGGCCCCGGGGCTCTTGGGGTTCAGGGATATACTGTATTTTAAAAATATTTTTGTGTATGGAGGAGAGGGATATTTAAAGGTGAGCACCCCCCTCCCCCCAAAAAAAAATTCAATATAAGGCCCCCTCTTCTAGTGCCGCCCCAGGCCCCCAACTGCCTCGGTACGCCTCTGAGAGGTAGCCAAGTGACATTAATTAAAAATAATTTTATGATCTCAATTAAAATCTCAATTAAACATAAAGCATATGATATTATTATCTATTCTGTATTAAATTTCACATAGATTAAGAATCTGCAGGAAAAATTTCAATATTTCTAAAAATATGAGATTTTTTAATTAAACCATGCAGATGAGAATTAAGATTCTTCTATTGTTATTTTTGTACATAAGACATTTAAAGATATCTAATATAAAGTGTATTATCTTATAGACTCTCACGAAACATTGACACTCGCCTGATTTTATAAAAAAATATACATGTGCACAAATTTGTGCCGCAACAACAATGACAACTTTGTGCCTAATTAGTTTATAAGCCTACAAGGACTGACGATGGACGAATAAAATTTTGTCCGAAACGTCTCCTTTTCGGCATTTGGTAAAGGCTCTCTTTATTTGCTGCACCCGTACTTGCTCTCAAAAGCAACTTCTCTTCAGTTTATATAAAGTGTATTTAATAACGAAACAATAAATAAAGGGTCGGACTAAGCCGAGCGCACAACTTTGACCATCCACTATTCAAGATAAAAATATTTGTCCCCCCACCCTAGAGCCCTCCCTGATGGTCCGATGTTATACATATTATATATCATTTTACTCGGGAGGAAGTCTAGTTTCTGAATATATAAAAAAAATTATAGGTTATGTAAGAAAAAAAATTTTGTCCCCCCCCCCCCTAGAGCCCCCCTATGGTCCGATGTTTACCAAAAGCTTTTCAGTTCTTGACCTCTACCTCTAGTTTATGTGTGCAAAATTTCAAAACAATTGAACAAATAGTTTTTGAGTTTTCGTTGACGAAATAAATTACCACAGACATACACACACACACACACACACAGACATCATTCCAAAAACTTCTTAAATGGATTCAGGGGACCTCAAAACGCATTTTGGCAGCTTCAGAAAAATTTCGATTTTTTTTACGATTACATTAACTTTACCTGTCCAACCTACGGTTGATGGGCAAAGTTAAAAAAATTCCTATAGCTTTATAATTGATTCAAAAGACGAAGTTTGCATTTTTCCACAAATCTGTGTAAAAATAAGAAAGATATATCGACTTTTTGAAAAGCGATGTTGCGCGAGAAAAAAAGCCTTGCCAAGGGTTACGCGAGTCCACTTGCCTGATCTCTGAGCGCCGGTTGAATTAGAAAAAAAAATTTCACACTCTTCCAGCATTTGAAATAATTGTCAAATTGATTCATTTAATCTTAAAAATGTGCAAATTTTATAAAATTTAATCGAAAACTTTATTTAATAATAGTTATAAAAATTAAAGGCTGAATTTTTTAAACTTTTGAGGTACAGAAAAGGAAATATAATTAAAGTGAACACATTTTCATTGACACAAATGGGATGAAATAAGAATTATAATTTAGTTATGAAAGCAGACCAATAATTCAAAAAAATATATTTTCTTACCTTCGGTAATCGAAAGTTGTTTACTATGTGACCAGCCACACCAGATATTTTAACTTATATTAACTCTTTGTGTGTGTGTCTGTCTGTCTAATTTGCATTTTTCTTAAATTTATTACCCCCAATAAAAAAAAAAACTTCAGCAGGACATATTACGTAACGCCTTTTTTGACAATTTTCTAGTCCCCCCACCCCCCTGTCACAGTTAGTCACATACAAACCCCATCTATAAATATTGTCACAACATAGAACTCCCCCCCCCCCGCCCCGAATAAAATTTCTTATACAAAATTCCAAGTTTCATATCATTTTAATTTTTTTTTTTTTTAATAAATTTTCCCTCGTGACTCAAATAATCACTCCATTTTTCCCTCTTGTGAAAATCATTCGACCTATTTTTTTCAAAAAATTTTATAAATTCAACCTCCCCCTCCCCAAACGCGTTACGTAATATGTGGACAACCCCTAAAGTATTTATTTACAATTTATATAATATTCGTTTATTTAATAAAAATTGGTAGTGGGGAGATTGGAGGTGCTAATAAAGAGAAATAAAAAAAAAAACTGTTTGAAAATTTTATATACAGATAAAAGGGAAAAATTCAGAGAATATAGAACGATGATCCTTTTACTTTCTCTTACCTATGTATATATGTAATATATATATAGAGAGAAAGTATTGGTTTCATGTCAAAAATTCGATGTCGAGATTTTGATGGATCTTCACGTTTTGAGGTCCCCTGAATCTAAAAAAGTGGTTTTCGCGACATGGTCTGTCTGTGTGTGTGTGTGTGTGTGTGTGTGTGTGTGTGTGTGTGTGTGTGGGTGTGTGTGTGTGTGTGTTCAATTTTAAGCATGAAGGAATTGAGCTATGAGACTGAAATTTTATATTTAAGTTAAACACCCCCCGGGACCGGAAAAATAAGCTTTTAATCAAAATCGGCCAAAGAGTACTAGTACTTTACTGATGTACTTTTTCAGTTTTTTTCGATTTTCTCAAAATTCGCTCTAACGATTTTGATTAAAATTCAAAAATCAATTATTTTTTAGATGCTCTTTCAAATGTATATTCTCGTTTTGCCCTCAAAATTGTTTGAAGCACACTTTACTCTTGTACTCCATAGAAAAGATAGGAGAAATGGTTGCCCTGGTAACAAAATATAAATATTTTCCCATACTTATAAATTTTACATCTGAATTCAAATATTCCTTACTGCCGGGAACTAAATACATGTCGACACAAAAAATCTGGTGTGACAAGCACAGTACACAACTTTCGATTACCGAAGGTAAGAGAAAGTTGTGTGCTGTGCGCCAGTCACACCAGATTTTTTACTATCATTTGATTAGTTGAACGGATGGTTAGATTAAAGCAAAAAATATATTCTTAATTATTCAATTTTAGTTCCATGTAAATATTCTCTAGGAAATTCTAAACTCATTACAAAAAATCCGATGCGAATTGGATGCGCGGTTTTCGAGTTATAGACATTTGATTTATCAAGATTTTATTCATTTCCAATGTTAAGTAAATCGAGGTCTTAGTTTGGCCAAAGGAGGGGAGGGTGGCGAGTAGCAGGTTCCCCCACCCCTCGGCTCTGATTGTCGCGCCAGCCGCCCCTCCCCTCTTTTCTAAGAAAAATTAAAAATAATAATTTAATAGCTTTTAAGTTAAATTTTTTTTTTCTGGATATTTGGAAGAATTATAAAAATTGAAAGAGAAAAAAAATTAATTAAGCAGTCAGAGAATATTGTCAAATAAATGATAGTTATATATTTAGTTAGATGTAAAATCTTTCAATTCTTTATCATCACATGGCTGTTATATTTATTTGAACACAAGCGATATTTCCATCTTAGGAGAGTTAAATATCAAAGTGTAAAATTTAATTTAGATGAAATGATTAGAGTACTTCAAACAATTTTCACAAAATATTACTGATGGACTTTTTAAAAGGGCATCTAAATATTATGATTTATATGAATTTTATTTTTATTTATTTTTTTTTTTTTAAACATTCACACTTTTTTTCTCATTCACACTCACAATCACACACACATTCACACAGTCTTTTCGGCAACTTAGGCCATTTAAGACTTTAAACGATATCCGTTATTTATTATTATACATATAGGGGTCCAGGCATTCTTATATAAGCCATTTGGTATCCAAATGCCTTATATAAAATCATCGGACTGCCTGGGGTCCGAACCCACGACGTTTGGTATACGAGGTTAGCACGCTAACCTCTACGCCATGCCCCGAGGGCTATATGAATTTTAATCTAAAAAGTAAAAGATTTAAATTCTGTTACCATGGCAACCATTTCACCTATCTTTCCTATGAAGAACAAGAGTAAAGTGGTCTTCAGAAGATTTCAACGGCAAAATAAGAATATACATTTTAAAGAGAATCTAAAAAATAATTGATTTTTATTAATTAAAAAAAAATCGTTAGATCGAATTTTGAGAAAATCGAAAAAAAGTGAAAAAGTACATCAGTAAAGTACTACTACTTTTTGGTTGATTTTGATTAAAAGCTTATTTCCACGCCTCAGGGGGGTGTCTAACTTAAGTATAAAATTTCACCCTCCTAGCTCAATTCCTTCATGCAGGGGCGTATATAGAAATTTTTTTCGGGGGGGGGGCCCGAACTCAAAAATTTTTCTGCGGAAATTTTTTTTTTTAAGAAACTATATTTTTTTCACACGAAATTTTTTGCGGAACATTTTTTTCTTTTGCGGAACCAAAGTTTTCCATCCTGCGGAAAAATTTGTTGCGCTGATGTTTGTATATCCTATATATGTATATGTGTTTGGGAAATTTCGGGGGGGCCCGGGCCCCCTCGCCCCCCTCTTATATACGCCCCTGCCTTCATGCTTATAATTGAACACACATAGGCAAGAGAATGTAAAAAAAAAAAAAAAAAAAAAAAATAGGGGGGCCGTGAGATATTTATTTTCCTCGACTCAAAAAGTTTAACAAACACTGAACTAAAGGTCTAAAGCAGGGGTGCCCAACCTTTTTTTGTCCGTGGGCCGGATTCATCATGACATACGATTTCGCGGGCCGGATTCTTTATAATTGCATATCTTAGTAACACCTTTGAAAAAAATTCAACATTTTCAATGAATTCACGAATATGTTTGTGCTGATTCATTTTTTTTAAATATTTATAAATTTTATGAAAATGTTGCGTTTTTTAATTTATTTTTAGAATTAAATGAAATCATAAAAGGTTAAAATTTCAAAAGAACAAAATCTGTACTCACGATTTATTAATGTGAAGTCTGATGTTGTTTTTCAGAAACTAATTTTTTAATATTTGGTTCAAGTTGAGTGACGTTCATCCTTAATATGGAATGAAGGTGATCATCTGAAAGTCGAGCGCGAGACGCTGGTTTGGCTCTTTAAAGTTGAAAATGTTTGTTCACAAATGTACGTGCTTGCAAACGCCGTTGTCATTTTCATTCCAAGGTTTCTCAAATTCGGATAAGAATCTAACGCTGCATAAAAATCTGGTAAGGACTTCTCGCGAAAAAGATCCTGTAATGGTGTTTGGCATTGCAATTCAATTAATTCTAATTGTAAATCACCTGGCGCCGTAGAAACATCCACTGTAAAAGGATAATTTACGAATATCCGACTAGGAGCTCGCGGGCCGGATTGAGCTTCTTCGCGGGCCGGATCCGGCCCGCGGGCCGTAGGTTGGGCACCGCTGGTCTAAAGGGATGGATGGTATTATTTAATATATTTATGATAAATAAGCATCTCTTTGATTGAAGACAAAATATTTTGAAATTTTATTTTTTTCCAAAGGATTGAATTTTTTATAGATAAATATTCAGTCTTTTATACTACGACCACATAAAATGGGGGTTTATTGATTGCCTTTTACATCTTCAAATTTTAACTGCCACCTTCATTTTCTAATTATCCTAATTTATTGTTTTTTAATTAAATAAACACATTTAGGCCTTGATATTGATTGAATAATTTAGTATATAAAATATCCAAGCAAAAACAATGATAAAAATCTTATTTTCACGCCTCAGGTGGCGGCCTAACTTAAATATAAAATTTGAACCTCCTAACTCCATTCCTTCATGCTTTAAATTGAACACACGAACAGACCATGTCACGAAAACACTTTTTTGGATTCAGGGGACCTCAAAACGCGAAGATCCATGAAAATCTCGACATCGAATTTTCGACATGAATCCAATACTTTCTCTCTCTATATATATTGTATATTAACATATAATTATAGGTAAAAGAAAGTACAAAAAAATGAGAGGGTGGATTTGCACTCAGCTAATCAAGTCAATTATTAACCTGGCCATCTGTTTGTCATATAAAAAGAGTGTTAATAAATAAATAAATAAATAAATTCGTATCATATGGAATCTAAATAATTCCCGTTTCGTGACCATTTATAAAAATTATATATTTTTAATTAAATAAATAAATAAATAACTCTTGTGCATATGTACAATAATAATTAAATTATTTTCATATTTGTGCATTAATAATAACAAAAAAAAACGAGGGTGGGGGATCAAGTGTCAAATCATTTAATCATCTCCCTGACGTGTGAAATAAAAATTATCCGACATAAATATTTAAATACATATTATGATCATTAATGGATGCGAAACGACAATCATTAATATTTTTTTTTTTTTTAATGTTTTCCAATTGTATTATAATTTTATGTTCTTTGCTTGTCAATATTAATATGATTTTTTTTTTTTTAATCAATTCCATTTATTAATTGAATCCCTATATAATAATAAATAAATAAAGAGAGAATAAGTTTAACTTTAATTATCAAAGTTTAAGTAAATGACGTAAAATAGTAAAATCTGAGAAAAAAAAAAATATTTTTTTTCTTTTCTCGTTCTTAATAAAAATTGATTTTTTTTGTCTCCGATAAGTAATTTAATTGAAAATCGGAGACGTTGGAATAAATTTCTAAAATTTTTTAATAAATTCGTCGATTCTCTCTTTCTTTCTTGCTGCATTAATAAGATAATCGGAAAATAGTTTTTTTTTTTCCAAATTAGAAGAGCTGTTGTTTTGACTATTTGTGTATGAGGATGAAGAAAGAGAAGCAGCTAGTATTATTTCATTTATTTAATACCCATTAGGCTGACGTTTCGGTCTCGGCTGACTATTTGTATTTAAAGAAGCAATTCGGACTTTAACTGGGTAATAGATACAATTTCGAATCGAATTTTTAACATGAATCCAATACTTTCTCTCTATATATATTAACATATATAGAGGGAAGAGGAAGTAAAAAATCTGGTGTGGCCAGCACAGTGTACAACTTTCTCTTACCGAAGTTGTGAACCGTGCTGGTCACACCAGATTTTTTGTGTCGAGATATATTTAGTTGCTCTTAGCACTTTAGTTCCAAACTTGTCCACGCGATTCATAGATGGCGCTGAGCTACGAATGCTTCCACATCAGTAAAGTGTACTTCAAACGATTTCCACGAAAAATTTCACTGATATACTTTTTAAAGAGCATCTAAAAAATAGTTCATTTATGAATTTTAAACAAAATCGTTGCCGCGAATTTTGAGAAAATCGTAAAAAACTGAAAAAGTACATTAGTAAAGTACTAGTACTTTTTGGCCGATTTTTTTCAAAAGCTTATTTTCGCCTCTTGGGAGGGTGCCTAATTTAAATATAAAATTTCAACCTCGTAGCCCTTTTAGTTCTTGGATTCAGGGGACCTTAAAACGTGAAGGTCCATCAAAATCTCGACATCGAATTTTTGACATGATTCCAATACTTTCTTTCTCTATATATTAACATAGAGGAAAGTAAAAACGAATCTCTAGAATGTTAAATACAAATAAAATTGAAAGAGGCACATTTTTAATAATTAAGAATTATGATGCTTTTATCTTAAATTAATAGATTTGTATTTGAAATATATATATTTATTTCAGTGTAGCCAACGAGCGAATTAAACAATAAATGAAAACTAATAGTAGGAGGGTTGTTTTTTGTTTTTTCTCTCTCTCTGCTTGCTTGCAGGTTGAAGTAATTGAAAGATTTGGTATGTTTTTGGGTTAAGTTTTTCCGAGAAGAAGTTGTGTGTGTTTTCGGCCAATGAAGACGAATGGAGCCGCAAAAAAAAAAAAGCGAAAAGGGAAAAGGGTGGGTGGAATGATGATAAACGAGCACCGAAAGGTGAGGCAATGAAAACAAACGAAGCCGGGGGTTTGTCAGCCCTCTGTGCGACTCCCACCCCCTCCCTTGGCTTATGGACACCTCATTAACCAAGTAAACCAGTCAGTGGCAATTGGACAAAGTGGCCCACCCACTCATTTCTCAAACAGTGGATAAATAATAATATTTTATAGTATCACAGCTGAGGCTCTTTTAAATAAAATTAAAACTTATGGCCTGGGGAATTTCGCAACATCAATTTGAATAAACAAACACTCGCGCCCGTTAGCAAATAAAACAACCAGCAAGAAAGAAACAAAAAAACAGAAAAGAAAACAATTGTTTAATAAAATATTATTTCATAATCAACCATCAGAAGTTATTTTTTAGTGTAAATATACAAAAAAAAAAAATTAATTAAATGTAGAAATGAATTAATTTGTTGGAACAAAACGGCTCATAAACCTATGGTAGTGGTGATTTCTAAACTGGGGTACAGGTAGGGCTGGACGGTAATGGATTTTCATTACCGACCTCGATAATGAAAAAAAAACCGGTTTTTCTCGAAAGTCGGTAAAAATTTTTTACCGCCCGCGGAACCAAAGTTTGCCGCCGCGGAACATTTTTTTTTTCCCCCTTCGCGGAACCAAAATTTTTCCCCGTCCGAGAAAATATTTTACCTTTTTTTAGAGACGCCAATTTTTTGCCGCCGCGGAACATTTTTTTTTCGCGGAACAAAAATTTTTTACCGTCCGAAAAAATAAGTTTTTACCGACTTTCGAAAAAAAAACCGGTTTTTACCGAATTAGAGGTTCGTTACCGCGTTTTCGGTAAAAAATTTTTACCGGTTTACCGTCCAGCCCTAGGTACAGGACAAATTGTCACGTAAAAATAAAAAATCTGGTGTGACTGGTGCACAGCACACAAGTTTCTCTTATCTCCGGTAATCGAAAGTTATGTACTGTGCTTGTCACACCAGATTTTTTGTGTCTTATATTTAGTTCCCGACAGTACGGTTCATTCGATTTTCAAGAAATAAATTTTATAAGAATGGCAAAATATTTATATTTTGTTACCATGGCAACCATTTCTCCTATCTTCTCTATGAATAAAGAATAAAGTGGTCTTCAGAAGATTTCAATAGCAAAATGAGAATATACATTTTAAAGAGCATTTAAAAAATAATTGATTTTTGAATTTTAATCAAAATCGTTGTAGCGAATTTTGAGAAAATCGAAAAAAACTGAAAAAGTACATCAGTAAAGAATTAGTACTCTTTGGCCGATTTTGATTAAAAGCTTCGTGTTACGTCCCATGGGGGTGCCTGACTTAAATATAAAATTTCAACCTCTTTTTTTTATTTATTTTGTTCAGTGATATTTTGAAAAAGGCTTTTAGATTTGTTTTTAATTGAACTAAAAAAAATTGACCTATTTTTCCTTTAAATTTCAAACTTAATTTAATAAAAAAACTAAAAGCCTTTTTCCAAATATCACTGAACTGTGAGCTAGATTTGTTTTAAAGAATTTTTTAAAAAAGGTTTCTTGTTTCTAGCTTAATCCGTTAATTAATTAGTCAAAAGTAAAATAATAATTTACACTTTCAAACCTTATATGAATCATTTATTTGAGAAACCCCATAGGTCACATTTTTGGCAAAATTGAGTTTTTGTAAAAAATCGATTGCTATGTTGAAGACTTATCGTTTGCTTAAAAAAAAACATAATTCCTGGCTATATTAAGCAGACGGAAGGAAATTATTGATTTATGTATTAATTATGTATTGAGAAATCCTACAAGTCAGTGAGTTGCACTGTTTGTACGCTAGGAATACTAGTGTACAGTGAGGGACAATATTAAGTCCCACCCATGCGTTTTCTACTTGTGATTATTTCTGTGTTTTTAAAAAAATATTAGACTATATATTTCTTAATGGAAACTTTCATGGTTCAAACCTAGAAAATTTCTTATAAAGATTTTCATTTTCTTTTATAAAAACATTGATATAATTACAAGTAGAAAACACATGGGTGGCAATTAATATTGTCCCTCACTGTACATGGTGTGGGAATTGTGATGAATAATCAGAATTTCTTGGATTTTTTAATTTTTTACACCTAAGGAAGCGTTATTTTAAATTTTATTAAAATCGAGTGAAAAATAAAAATAGAATAATTTTAAGGGGGTGGGGGGGGGGGGGGAGGTGGCGAAAAAAAACTTTTTGAAATGTCGAATTTTAGAGGGAAGAAGAGTTTTTATTTTTCATATTAAAGATTTGATTAATATATTTTTTGGAAATCGGGTTAGAAGCTGTTTTCCAGAGATTTTTGGATAAATGGTAAATAAATAAATAGTTTACCTTTTGAAGAATTCTTCTAAAATATGAAGACCACTCTCTGATTTCCTGTAAATAGATCAGAAAAAGGAAGCGAGGAAATTTTTTTATTTCTAGTTAAAAAAAAAGAAGGCATTATGAGAAATTAATTTTTTTTTTAATTGATATGTATGATACAGTGATAATTTATCGCTACAAACTCGTCTATGAGTACAAAGATCGCTGATGAACAGAAGCGGCCTTCTAAAGCTCAACTACCGACAGCTTCAATTAAGGATCAACAGAATCACATTCCAGTGCAGCAATAACAAAAAAACAGAACATTATTTAAATTAGGATATACATTTTTTTCTTTTCTTTTTTATTACAAATTTTTGTAACAAACCGTCGTATTTTGTTCGACGATTGAATTATTTATTTATTTTTAGTTTTTGTTAACAGTGACGAAGCTAAGGGAATTTTTAATTGAATTAAGAGTACGTCATTGATAGTATTTCTCCCTTTTATTAGTGAATACCAGATTCCATGATTAAATAGTCGATTAAATAAATTCATAATTCTGATTTTACCTCTTTGTATAAAAAGAATGTACAATTTTCTATTGAAGAATTTTTTTTAAAGAAATGCATTGGCGTCATTTAAGAGTGGGGGGGGGGGGGGGGGTATTTCCCTTTCTGATCTTTTATAAATTTTTCTATAATTTTAAATATATCTACGGGCATATAAACTATAATGTATTTAAAACAAGGGCTAAATTGTATATATTGAATTTATGTAATTAATACAACAAAATTGAAGAAATGTAAATATTTTTGTATTTGGGCTAATTGCCTGTGTAATAATAAATAAATAATAAATAAATAAATAAATAAATAAATTAAATATCATTTGGAAAAATTTAAGATACCCATTTGTAAGTAAATTTTAAGAAAATTAAGTTTCACCCTTCCCCCTTCCCTACAAGAAAAAGTTTAAATGACGCAATTGACGTAATGATTGTTTAAAAGTGAAATTTTTAAGAATAATCAGATTAACGATTTTAGAATTTATTAATAATATACATTATTATTCAATTTAACACAAATACAAATTAAAAAAAAAAAAATTAATTAATAAATTTGCGAGATGAGTTTATGATTGGGCAAAATTGTGCCCCCTGGAGTCGAACCAGGAACCCCTACAAATATTATGTCACAACATAGAACTACCCCCCTCCCGAATAAAATTTCTTATACAAATATCCTTTTTTCCTTATTTTCGCTCCAGTTTTCCCTGTTGTGAAAATCATTTGACTTTATTTTTCAAAAAATTTTATAATTTCAACTTTGAATTGTTATGTCACACTTAGAGAAACCCCCGGGGCCCCCATGTCACAATAAGTAACATTTTGGCCAGACATCTACCTCCCCAGCTAAATTTCATTTATTCTATGCTGACGTTTCGGTCTTGGTTAAGACCATCCTCAGAGCTATAACAATACAGAGTATAATATTTTATTTGGGAATTTTTACAATTTTATGACATGGTATAAATTGGAAAAATTATAATTACCTTGAGTGCAATATATTCCTTAAGATCTAATAAAGTAATTTGTCCCTAATTGAAATCCATATAGTTAAAAAAAAAGTTTATACCACGTCATAATATTGTAAAAATTCATAAATAAAATATTAGACTCACAAGTCAGTGTGTTCACACAGACAAATTAAAAAATATTTTTTATTAAAATTTCATCCTAAAAACATTCTGCTTCTCAAATAAGAAGTAAACTTCCAAATTAAATTAATAGTTTATGGTGAAGTTTTCGTCCTATTTCTTCAAATATTCCGTTTCTAATATTCTCTTCTTCCTCTGCCTTTAACCAAAGCAAATAATAAGTAACAATAATTCTAAATTACTCTCTATTTAATAAAGAAGAGAGAGCGACCTGTTACACAAAGTAAACATTAATAAATAATTCTATTCTATTTATGTTTACATACAAAGTCAATAATGTCATCATTTCAATAAATCCGTGGACTGTTTAATTAAAACAAGTCTCTCTGTGAGCCTTATTATTATTATTATTTGTATTTCTGAAAAATAGAAAAAGCTCTATTTATATTGACTTTTTTGAAAATAAACTTTGAAAATAAAACAAATCATAAAATGAGAGGATTCCTCGCTTTTATGGTTTAAAGCATTATTAGAAAAATGCAGCTATCCCACCACCGCCACCATGTTAAGTATTATTTGATTATTAATTTTTTTTTTAATTGTGAATTTGATTCCGGTGGTATTAGAGATGTCACATGACTACTCGTCCTCCATTTTGAAATATAACCTCAAAAAAAAAAAAAAAAAAAAAAATTAAAATAAATGATATTTTTGCTTTAATCCTTTTTAATTTCAAATTCTACTTCATTTTATCTAATAAAAAAGTTGAATTTATTATTATTTTTTTTTTTCAAATTTCTATAAAAGAGTAAACAAGATTATGAATGTATAATCCTATGAATATGTAAATATAATAAATGAAAGCTTGATTGAATACTTTGTAAGAGAAAATGAATGATATTTTTTTTTCGCTCTCAGGAAATTAATTTGAATGTAAAGAGGATGAATGTCTGTCTGTCGCTGTAACGAACGAATCAACTCCTCTCTTTTGAAAAGATATGATGATGGTAATTAAGTCAAATTCCGTTGTAAATACAAAAAAAAAAAAAAAAAAAAAAAACGGGGACGTAATTAGAGAGATTTTTCTTCTAATTACGAGTACTTAATTTTTTTAAATATTGAAATTTTAATAATTATTTTCCTTGAACAAGTGAAATAACTACTGATTAAATTTAAATGGGTGCTCATTAATATAGTCAGATTTTATAATTTAACTCATTCTTTTTTCATATTTACTGATTAACTTTAAATTTCTAAATATCCTAAATGAATTTTCTCAAATATAAAAACAAGACTCAAACAAGCTTCGTAAAATTCTCTTTAGATTAAAAAAAATCCCATGAAAATCGGTTAAGTAGTTCCGGTGATACGTTATAAAGAAGAATTTGAAATTAATTCTCACAATTATTATTATTCTATAATTAATCATATAAAAAATTTATTAATCGAGTTTAATTAATAATTAATATATTTTATAATTAAAAATATATTTTGGTTTCCTATTGTTGTAATTTTTTCTCCCTTTTATGGCAATTAGCGATGCTCCAAGTGCAGCTTTAAATACCTCTTTTTAACAATATCGTAACATATTTAGATATCAAGTGTGACGTATCATTTTACTCAGGAGAACATCTAGTTTCTGAATTTACATAAAATACAAACTATTCGTTTAAAAAAAATTCCCCGCCTTAGAGCACACAAATTTCGAATTTTTATTTAAATGAAGGTTTTTTAATTCAGCTTCATTAATATTAAAAAATCGTAGAAAAAAAATAAATTCATTAATCATTTGATGATTTTTTTTCTTTTCTATTTCAATGTTGATTAATAAATCTCCATTTTTTTTTTTTTTTTTTTTGAATGATCTTTTTTTATTTAAATAATAATGATAAAAGGTAAAGAGATTGATTATCAGAGAGATGCGCACAACAAAGATGTAAATAGGAATGCACTGAGGGCGAGATGGACCAATGAGGATGAAGAAGAGAAGGGCTAAATCGATTGATGCTGACCCTTTTAATTTATGTGTTCTTCTATCCCTTTCTCCTTTCGCGCTCACTCTTTTAAAATTATTAATTTATTGGATAAAAATAAATTATTAAATTAAAATAATTTAATTATCACGATAAAACTTTTTCGTAATAATTAAAATCCAATTATTTAAAATAAATAAAATTTAATTAATATATAAAATTAAATTTAATTATGGGCTAATATTTATTAATTATTGAATAATAATTCTAGAAGGATTTTATTATTTATTTTTAATTATCTTTAACTCTGAAACTACTTGACCGATTTTCATGGATTTTTTTTTTAAAGCGTGGGTTTCTGTTGTAAATTTTTATCATATATTCATAAAATTTTCTCTACTTTCCAGGTCTATATTAATCCTTTCTTTGTTGTTTATTATGTTAATTTTCAAGTCATTACTCTTTTAGACGTAATTAGAGGACAAAAAAAAGAGTGAATCAAATTAACGGTGTCTATAGAATAAATAATCATCTCATCTCCCCTACTTCTTTAAATGTTTCTAAGCTAATTAAAAGAATATAAAAATCAAATAATTTTTCGAGTATGTATTATGTTGCTAAGGCAAAATCCCATGGCTTTCAGGATATGAACCCGGAATCTCCAGCCTCTGCTTGGCATCAGTATGCTTCCCTTTGCACCTCTATCACACCAACAAATACATTTCCAGACCTATAATATATTATATGATTATTTTGATATAAATTTTTTTTTGCATTTTCTATAAATATAAATATAAAAAAATTATTATTTTTTAATTAATCATAATTTTAAAAAAAGCTTTCTATTAAAATATGCTAACTAATTTAATTCATTAAAAAAAAAACTGCATAAAAAATACTTTAAAATGCCTCAATATTTTCTGACCAAAGATTCAATGTGGCCTCCTGAGGCCTATTAAACATATATTCTATATACGGCTGTATTCATAATTTCATAGAAAGTAATTCTATCAAATTTCATCTATTATTAGAGATATATATTAATATAAAAAGAATACCCTGCTCTTGTCTCTTTTAGTCACTGCAATAAAACGACGGTATTCTTTGTGAAATTTCAAATTAGTCCCTCTCTCGTGCTTTCTAAGCAAATGAAGAGGACATAAAAATTTTAATAAAAATAAAACGTAAATCCAGTGAAAATTCAATTAGAATAAAAAAAAAAAATAACTGACATTTCTTTTGTTTAAAATGAGAAGGATTTTGGCTTCTTCTAATGATAATAGCCACGGAGGCAATTTGCGCCCGTTTTATGGCTCCTAAGCTGCAGTTAAGCCCTCTTGAAAAGGGCCTTAAGGGCCAGCGCTCTGTCTTTTCGTGCCAATTGCAAATGCCAACTGCCCTCTTGACCTTCCCCTTTTAATCACTTGCTAAAATGTTAATGTAATTAGAGAGGAAAAAGCACAGGATATCAATTTAGCAAACGTTATGTCACAATAAAGGATTTGGAACATAAACAAAAAGGGGGTGATATAATACTAGAGAAAAGGCAAAATTCTCTATACTAAAATATATGAAATATTTTATTTGACAGAGATGTAAAACAGATAATATGTAGATTAAAGGTTTCACTGAGCAACCAGCTAGTAGAGAGTGAGTGAGTCACTTTCTGTCCATAGTACATAGTGACTCACTCACTCTCTACTTCCATAGTATATACTCTCTAATTTGGTCATTGGATTTATTAAATTAATAATGTCTTTTGCCAATATGACCACTGGAAGATCAATATCTTGACAATGGATGAGTATAGTCCTATATTAAACCGAAATGCAGGACCTGGCATATTAATAAACATAAATTGAAACACTACCAGCTGCTTGCTCATTGGAGAAATCCAGAAACCTTTAAACTGAAATATTATAGTCGCATTTCACTGTACTAGCAAAGTTTTGAAAATCAACAAAATTATCATTTTAATTTTATATTTCTTACTGAATTTTAGAGTGCTGATTGTAAATGAAAAAAGACAGAAACACAATTTATATACTCTTAGAAAGAGGATTAAATTTCCTTTCTAAGCGTATATATCCCATTACTAAAATAGTTGCGTTTAGGACTCGAGGAAGGAAAAAATCTGTATCTCTTTATTAAATAGAGGTTCGATAATTTGCTTTTCTTCTTTTAAACCTACATATTATTTACAGCCACGATCTACTATTCAATAAGATTGGGCAGCAAGAAGGTGGAGAAATGTGCAGGTTCTGCAACGAGAAGACGTTCAACTACATCTCTGAGATTGCCCTTGGAAACAAGATCTCTAGAGATGAGAGCGAAAAGGGAAGTGAATAGTAGAAGGTGAAACAAAAGTCTTCTTTAGACATCGTAAAAGTGTGGAGAGAATGATCAAGGAAAAGGACTGATGAGAGATGAGCGGAATAAATTATATATTTTTTTTCTTGTGGTCCCTATGAAAATATAATGTATTAATAATATGAATGTTTAAGAGAACTTATCCATTTCTACCATCCCATTTGGCTATTAATTTTATTTTTTATCTTAAAAGATTTGCTTCTTTTTAATTAATAATTCTCCCATTTAATTGAGTTACACTAATTTTTTTATTTTATTCAGCCACTCTAGCCTCAAAAGCGAAGCAGATAAAAATCCTTTGCATCCCCTTGCTGTACTTCCAACCAAAGCTACTGAAAGGTACCTCGCTATCCACAAAACGGGCGGGAGGCTGCAATGTATATGTATTGTATTGTCTCAGAAGATAATTGGGTATATCCTGTGTTTTTGAGTAGATAAATATTATTAAAAAAAAAAAAAAAAAATATTTAGCGAATCCGTCTTCCAGCCACACACATTCTCATATCTTTTGACAACTTTAGCTACTCTCATTATTCCTAAGAATATTGGCTTTTTTCCGATCAATTCACTTTTGTTGTGCCTGTATTTTTCTCATTGACTTATTTTCTTTCGTCACCCAGGCTACGCCACCATGTTGCATTTTATCTATTTTTGTTGCTTTTCTTTCAAACCGCTTCCATTATTTATTATCTATTGATTTATTATTATTTCAACTCTTTTATTATTTATTTCCATTTATTTATCCGTCCTAATTATTTTATTTTTGTGTGTAGGCTACTTTACATACGCCCTGTATGTCATTCATTCAAAATATAAATTAAAGAATTTTTTTATTTTCTGATCGTGTTTTATTCAAAACTTTTGTTTTTTTGTTTTTTTGAAGTGCCGTAATTTTCAATTTCGCTCTTCTCCCTTTTGGTTGAGAGGCCATTGTGCCTACACTCAAGGGTTTTTTTTTTAGGGGTGCCCCACCACTCGTTTTTTTTCTGGCTACTCGCCAGTCATTTGCCAGGCTGATATTAAAAAGAGCTGCTGATCCGACCGTTTATGAAATAAATTACTCGTCCCCCCCTCTAAATAGGGGGAGAACTCACCCCCTCCTCTCGCTCTTGACTTATTATTACGAAGCTGCGTGATCGATTGGATTAATTTTTAAATTTATTTGATACATGAGGATTAATTATTATTACTTTCCTATACGATCAGTTAATTTGTTTTTATTTAATTTTCAACTATATTCCTCAATCAAAATTTAAGAAATCTATACTCATTTGAAGCAGAATTTAATGCTCTATAACAGTGTTTCCCAATCTTTTGAAGTCCACGGCACTCCAAAGGTGGGTGGGAATAACATTACACACCAAAGGCACCCTTCCTTTTTTTCCCATAGCAAAACAAAATTTTTGCAGCCCTCCCCTCACAATTTTTTTTTTTTTTTTTGGGACGAAATTTTTCCGCCCTCACGATAATTTGTTCTTTTTACGTGTAAATAATTTCACCAAACCTTATTTTTTTCGTCCTACGCAAAATTTTTGCCGCTTCCGTTTAAAACTTTTGGCTTGTTTTTGGCAAAACTTTATTTTTTTCGAGTTTTTTTTTTCATAAATATATCGCGGCACCACTTAGGGATTCTCGCGGCGCCCTTGGGTGCCGCAGCACACCAGTTTGAACCACTGCTCTATAATTTCTCTAATAACAATAATTTGATTAGATATCATTTGCAAGCTATTTAGAAAAAAAAAATTTAATTTCTTTTTTTAGTTATTAAAGAAAAATAAATTTTAATTCTACATTTAAATCTCACTTTTATAAATTTATAAATATAAATATTAAAATGAAATAATTAAAATTCAATCATTTTAATAAAATTTATTTTATATAATTAATTATTGAATAATATTTATGTGATTTAATTTAATCACATGAAGTGAAACCTTTGTTTTTGTGTCGTCATGAATTTATTTATTTATCGCTCAATTCAAATGAATTCGCCAAGTTCATATAGAAGTCTTAAAGTATAATTTAAAGTGTTATGTTTTAATTTCTAGCAAATTCATCAATCAAATTTTAACATATCGGTATAGCCCACTTATTAGAACGCAGAATTTAACCTTCTTTTGGCATATTCTTTTCAATTTTTGAATAATTTTATTTTTAATTTCAATTAGGTATAGAAAAGTAAAAAAATAAAAAAAATAAATTTATTTTATCTTCTCAAATAAACTTGTCACATTTCATTAATGTAAAAACAAAAAGCCATCTTTTTTTTTAAAGTTGAAATCTTTTATGGAATAAAATCCTCTCTCTCATTTAAATCTTTATTTTTTTATTAGCCTTGTGAGTTCTTTTCTTTTTTTTTATTTTAAACAATCTGGTGTGACTGGTGGCACCAGATTTTTTGTGTCGACACATATTTAGTTTCTGACAGTACTGTAGATTTGAATTCAAGATATTAAATTTATAAACATTGGAAAATATTTATATTTTGTTACCATGGCAACCATTTCTCCTATCTTTCCTATGAAGTACAAGAGTAAGGTGGTTTTCATAGGATTTCAATGGCAAAAGGAGAATATACATTTCAAAGACTACTAACGCCATCTTATTGGCGAAAAAATGCGAAAGTTTTGTCTCCTTAAGCCCTTTAAGAATTAAATACTGCCTCGTAACTAAGACCGAAACGTCACCATAGTGGACCTTACTAAACGAAATATACTAGCTGCTATCCTTTTCTTTACTCATTTCCTGGATATTCATTTTTTTCTCCCTATATAAATATATAAAAAATATTCATCTTCTCATTCGAGATTTTATATATACATTTTTGATCCCCTATCCAAAAAAGTTCCCCAAATTTCTTGTGTATGTATGTGTGTGTGTGGTATGTATGTGGACAGATTTTTAGCATGAAGGAATTGAGCTACCGGATTGAAATTTTATATTTAACTTAGGTACCTTCCCACACGCTCAAAATAACTTTTGAACAAATCCCAAAATACTAGTACTTTACTGATGTACTTTTTCAGTTTTTTTCGATTTTCTCAAATTCCCTCCAAGATTTTTTTTTAAATTCAAAATCAATTATTTTTTAGATGCTCTTTAAAATGTATATTCTCATTTTGCCGTTGAAACCTTCTGGAGACCACTTTACTCTTGTTCTTTTAGCATGAAGGAATTGAGCTACCGGATTGAAATTTTATATTTAACTTAGGTACCTTCCCACACGCTCAAATAACTTTTGAACAAATCCCAAAGTACTAGTACTTTACTGATGTACTTTTTCAGTTTTTTTCGATTTTCTCAAAATTCCCTCCAAGGATTTTTTTTTAAAATTCAAAATCAATTATTTTTTAGATCTCTTTAAAATGTATATTCTCATTTTGCCGTTGAAATCTTCTGGAGACCACTTTACTCTTGTTCTTCATAGGAAAGATAGAAATGGTTATGGTAACGGAATTTAAATCTTTTTCTTTTTATTAGATTAAAAATCAATTATTATTTAAATTCCCATTTATTTGTGTCTTTAATTGCTTAGGAGAAAACATATATATATCTCTCTCTCTCACTTCAAACATTATCGCCTGTCTCTCCGCCTTCTCTCATAGCCTAATGTTAATTTCCTATAGGGATTTGTATGTTAATTTCGATTCAAAAGGGGGTCCCCTTTGAAACTTTTTAGGCATTTAAAATTTTTTTTCCAATTCTTATGAAATTTTGTATTTATTTACGATTCTCTATTGTTATAAAATGTCCAAATATGAGATTAAAATTTTTAAAAATAACCATAGTTTATTTCAAGCAGTCAACATTTAAAATCCAAGTTTGAAACTAAGGTGCTATCGAAACTAAATATATCTCGACACAATCTGACACAACAACTTTCTTACCGAAGGGAGAGAAGTTGTTGCTGTGCCAGTCACACCAGATTTTTATTATAGTTTCACCGTATAGAAACCTCACAAACCCACACATATTTTTTCCCTTCCCTTTTATTTATTTAATTTAATCGTTTAAAATTTAAAAATAAAAAACAAAATTCACAAACATATTTATCTTTGGGCCGCCCTTCGCGGACCCTTTCCTTTCCTTGTATAAAATCTTTATTTAATTTAATCGGTTTAAAATTTTAATGGAAAATTGATAAATGAACGGACAGAGAGACGGATATTGGTGAATTATATAACATTATTCTGAAAGTTGACGTTCGCCCGAGTAAAATGATATATCACACATGAACTTTTTGTTTAAATATTTTATAAAATTATTTAAAATTGCACTTGGAGCAACATCCAATTAAATTTATTTTAAAATTGTTGAATAATTAATGCGAGATTTTAATAATTTTTTTTTTTTTTATTTAATTAAATGAAATATTTTTAGATTTTATTAAAGATTTCTCTTAAATTCCGCAATTATTTATAATTTTGTATTTTTTTTTTTGTCAAGGTCACCTAGTAAAATTTGAGTAATAGCAATTCGTTTTATTAAATTCAAATGTGTAATGAACATTGCGAGAGACAGAGATAGGAAAAAAAAAATTACGAGCATCGCGTGTTTGACACATTTATAAAATCTCCAGGGAGAAACAGAGAGAGAAATGTGTATTAATGAAAAATACAAAAAAAAAAATAAATAAATAAATCAAATCTAAAAAACTCACGCTGCTGGAATTTCCAAAAGTGTTTTATGAATGTAATTTATTTATTTATTTATTCGTTATTAGTTGACTATTTGAATGTGACAATCAACAGAGGAGTAATTTAATACCTTTTTTTTTCCTAGCATCAATATATTTCAAAAAAGGCGAGACAAATAGCATCGATAGATTTTTATTAATTACTAGCTGCGATGCCCGCCTATGATTTCTGAATTAAAAGATAATAAAATTTTTATAGACACCCTAAATGAGTTTTCTCAAAAATAATATCAAGCCTTAAATCATTTTCTATTCGTTGAAAAAAAACCACATAAAAATACGTCATGTGGTTTCGGAGTTAAAGCGATATAAAGGAAAAGTTGAAATTAAATCCCATTATTATTTTTATATAAATTAAATTTTAACTTTGTTTTATAAATCAATAAAAATTAGTTATTAAAATTTAAATTTCGTATTAATTTAATTGGCTTTAATTTTCTTAAATGGAAATAATTGCGATACTTATTAATTAATTATTATTAATCAATTATTATCAAATCAATTATTAAGAGATGCTCCAAGTGCAACTTTAAATAACTTATTTTAACAAAGATACATGTGTGATATATCATTTTAATCGGGAGAACGTCTACTTTTAGAAATTATTAAAACAATAAATGAAACTTTTGCTGCGTTTTGTTTCACTTTCGATATAAGAAGTTTCACTTCATTCCTTTTTGAGCTCCTCTTTAGTGATTAAGTTGTTTGTGTGAAATTTTAATCACTTGAAGAGAGATTTGATAATAAAACTGAAGAAAATTGAGAGAGAGTTTAATCGTTTTGTAGGACAAGAGGGAATTCATTACACCCACACACTTACAGAGATGTAATTAAAATTGATAGTTAGAGTGAATGTGAGCGAGAGAGAGAGAGAAAATTTTCTTCAACTTTTAATTACAAGTTAACTTGTTGTAACTTGTTGTATACGTCATCAGAACTATTATATATTCCACGAAGAAGAGAACATTGAATAGATCTTGAGAAAATGAGCAGCGATTTTGTCGTAATTATAGAACAATAGGAGACAAATGAAGTGGTTGAGAAATTTTAACAAAATTTAATTAACAGAAATACACGTCTTCTTGGGTGTGTTTTGTAATTCAAATAGAACTTTCAAAAAATAAATTTTTATAAAATGATTTTTTTTTTAATTAAATCCTCTTCCATCAATCAGATCTAATATTCAACATATCGCATTTAGTTTATGCTAATTCAAATTTTAATTTAAACTTTGCAAGTTTAAACGAGGAGCTAGACTCGTAACCTCAACTTGAAGTTAGGCTCAATTACCTTCAAGGGATATTAAGCCCACAAGTTTCTCCCTAGGGACTCTTCTCTTCTGACCACTTAAATCCCGTCGACTGTCTAAGGAAACAATCCTTGAAGAAAACTTAATCGAAGAGGGCAAAAGGATTTATTAATAAGAAGGATTCTCTGATAAAGTAAAAGGTTTGATTGCGTACATCAATTCTTTCTTTAATTATTTAAAAATGTTTTTTTTTTTATTTTAAATACTTTAAGACATATTCTAAAACAATCTGCTAAAAATTTTATATATATTTAAAAAAAAAAAACTATTAAAATCCGTCTAGTAGTTTCAGAGCAAGAATGAAAAATTCAAAAAATTATAAATCTCACAAATAGTATCCAATAACTAATTATATATAATAAATTTTATTAAAATATTTTATTTTGATATTTATTAAATTAATTTTTAATTAATTTTTATTTATTTTTCCCCTTTAAAAAATTTGATTTATTGTTCCAATTTCGCAACTTTTTTTAGTTTTCATAAATAACTCCTAAATTATGCATCTAATCAAAATTACGGTTATTAGCATAATTATAGAGCATGAAATTCCGCATCGAATGAGTACCGATTTATTAAAATCCCTTGATAAACAACCTTGAAATTAATACTTTAAAATTAAGTAATTTTAATAAAAAAAGATTTTTTTGATATTATGACTTTAATAACTTTTCTAGAGTTAATTTTACGAAATAATTTCATATAACATAAATGCTAGCGCATTTAATCCCCTTCCTTTTGATATTAAATTGATAAAATTCACTCGAGTATACTGATAGATATCGGCGTTTTTGTAAAATTTCTTTATTAAAGTATTTTTAAAATCGAACCTTTTTAGTTTTTCATAAATAACGCTAAAATTATTAGACCAATTAAAATTATCACTATTATATAAATTATAGAGCGTTAAATTCCCCGTTGAATGATTACTTAATTGTTAAAATTTGATTGTGGAATATGGTTCAAATCAAAATTCAAAAAATTTTACAAAAAAAAAGTTTTTTCTTTCTTTTAAAATCAATAATTTTTTTAAAGTTGATTTTCAAGGAAAATTCCATGAAAGAAAAATTATTTAATTCTGATCTAAATAGATAAATAATTTATTTAATTCGGTCAAAGAAATATATAGATATTGGCGATTTTGTAAATTTAAAAATAATCCCTTTTTACTTTAAACTAAGTTCATAAATATTCTTAATCATGGTCAGTCTATTTGGCTTATACCAATAAATTCTAAAACAAAAGTTTATCTAACAAAAATGTTTTTTTTTCCATATTTAATACAATCTTTTGTTTTTTAATCAATTTCAATAACAAAAAAATATTAAATGATATTTTTGAATTTTCTAGGTTAATCGTATTAATAAAAAAAAAAGTAGAAAAAAAAAGTTCTCTTCAAGTTGGGTTCATAATTTTTCTCCTCCTGGCAAGCTTTTCTCAGTTGGCAACCTTGGAACATTTGATACGTGGCCAAATTTTTTCTTTCTTTCTTTCTTTTTTTTTTTCAATCACAAAGAAAAGAGAGAATCTTTATGCCTTCTTCATGGGTAATTAAACACCCCCCCCCCCTCCCCCACTCCCAACGGATGATAGACATAGAAAATGTTCATTAAAACACTTGTTTAGATTATTGAAAAAAAAAATCCCTAGGACCTATTATCCAGATAATTTATTCATTTCACCTGGATTTATTCCCCAATAAAAAAATTTAAAATCAATACGTGTAGCTATTTAAAAAATATATAAAGTAAATTTTATAAACAAGCAAGGGCTGATTCAGAGGTGTTTCTCGGGGGGGGGGGGTACACTGGTGTGACTGGTCGCACAGCACACAATTTTTTCTTAATTTCGGTAATTTAAAAAGTATTTTTTTTAAATCTCAGAGGGGGGGGTAGTTACCCCCTTTACCCTCACCCTTGTATCTGCCCTTGTAAACAAATAGAGTTATAGACAGCCTCCAGTTTAGTCCTCTCGATTCCCAATTCCCCCATTTAGGAAAGCTGAAAAATAGCATTAAATAATCCAGGGGAGGTAGCTTGAACAAGTAGCTTGCACAAATAGCTTGAACAAGTAGATTGAACAAGTAATTTGCACAAGTAGCTTGCACAAATAGCTTGAACAAGTAGATTGTACAACTAATTTGAACAAGTAGCTTGCACAAAAACAAGTAGATTGCACAAATAGTTTGCACAAGTAGCTTGCACAAATAGCTTGAACAAGTAGATTGTACAAGTAATTTGCACAAATAGCTTGCACAAGTAGCTTGCACAAATAGCTTGAACAAGTAGATTGTACAAGTAGCTTGAACAAGTAGCTTGCACAAATAGTTTGCACAAGTAGATTGCACAAATAGCTTGAATAAGTAGATTGTACAAGTAATTTGAACAAGTAGCTTGCACAAATAGCTTGAACAAGTAGATTGCCCAAATAGTTTGCACAAGTAGACTGCACAAATAGCATGAACAAGTAGATTGTAAGTAATTTGAAAAAGTAGCTTACACAAATAGATTGGGGTGTAATTTTGCCACATTTACCATCAATGTAACACTCCATATATTTTTTCATCATTTCTTGTTAAAAAAAAAGATTTTTTTTGACAATCTAAAATTCATAGTTTCTGAGTTATGTTATTTATTAAAATCCACCAAATTTATATTTAATATAAAACTAATTAGATTAAATTCCTTCTCTAATAGAGTGAAAATGAGTAATTCGTCTTTATTTCACGTTAAAAAAAAAAAAAAATACTTCCCCTCTCTATCCCAAGGACATTAGCAGAGAAGCAACTTTTCTTTTTTTTTTTACGAGGGATCCCACAGCATAGAGAGGGTTGTTAATCTTTCGGTTTGTCTGGGGAATTTTTTTTATCTCTTAGAGTACATTAAAAACAAAGGGTGTGATAATTTTGGCTAGTGAGGTGTCTTTTTTATATCTAATGGTTTGGTTTATGATGAGTAATTTTTTTTTAAACAAAGAAATGCTATCAATTTTCTTCTCTCTAACGCCAATTACAATTTTATGCTATAATTAAATGCATCAGGGAATAGAAACAAAAAAAAAATCTAATAAATTGACAAGAAGATGAAATTCTTTATTACTAGCTGCACAGCTTCCTATAAATTAAAAATAATTAGAGTTATCATTCGAGTCAAAGCACTAAGAAAAGTAAAATTCGCATACTGAAAGCAACAATCATCCTGAGGAATGTCGCAATTTGTGACCGAAACGTCGAAAAGCTTTTATTATATTCTTGTCAGCCTGCTTCTCAACCCACTTTAAAATTAAAAAGTTAAAACATCATGTAATTTATCTAAATGAATTGTCCTGTATGCGTTCCGGAACTACTGGATGGATTTTCGCGAATATTTTTTCTGTAGGGGTTCCGTAGACACTCCTGGTAAAAAAGCGAGTTCTTTAGTATCTTATATTAACAGGATTTCCATCCTAACTCGTGAATGTTTATCAGATCATTTATCTCTGCAACGCTATTAAATGATTAGGTAGGGGGTCAGATAATTAATCTGCTTCGCTATTAAACTAATTTTTTTAAGGCTTTTTTCGGCATCTAAGGCCATTTAGACCCCATCCCGATTTATTTCAAATGATTGGCAGTCAATTCAAATGAAATAAATTTTTCTCGCTTGGGACGGGAATCGAACCCGGGACCCCGGCAGGAGAAGCTAGTGTCTTCTCTCTGAGCCACGGGTCACGGGTATTAAATCAATTAAAATTTATTTTTCCCTTTTTTTTAAATTTTTTTTGATCCAATTTCGAGAGGTTTTTTAGTTTTCCATATATAGCTCTCAAATTATTCATCTAATCAAAATTAACGTCATTATCAAAATTAAAGAGCATTAAATTTCGCGTCGAATAAGTACGGATTTATTAAACTCATTTAAGAAAAATGCTTTAAATTAAAACTTAAAAAGAAATTAATTTTAATAAAAAAGATTTTTTTGATATTGTGAGTTAATAGCATTCTTAAGGTCAATTTTACCAAAAGATTTCAAATAACACAAATTCTAGCGTATTTAATCCCCTTTCTTTTGATATTTAATTGATAAAATTCAATCAAGCATAGCGAAAGATATTGTAAATTTTCTCATGTTATTATTAAAGGATTTTTAAAATCGAACTTTTTTGGTTTTTCATAAATAATGATAACATTATATGGACCCTGTTATGCAATGGTGTGTCAAAGAAACAACATCGAGTTTTGAGAAAATCAACATTAAAGTTTTTTGTTTTCATTGGATTATATATAATTTTTTTGTCAATTTTGCAAGTAACATTAAATATAAATTTTTTTAGGACATATTTCATAAAAAATACTATTAATTATAGCATTTGAAACAATATTCCGTGCTTAACTCAATTTTGAATTTTTTGATCTTTGACACACTATTGCATAACAGGGTCCATATGTCTGATTAAAATTATCGTTATTATACAATATAAATTATAGAGCGTTAAGATCCCCTTTGAATGATTGTTAAAATTTGATTGTAGCATATGCTTGAAATAAAGTGTTCCGTAAGTAGTTCTGATAAAAAAGGTGTTTACTCCTACCGTGCACTGGCAATCCAATTTTTCTCAGCAATTCGCTGGAAACTATTAAATATATTGAAATTATTTAACCCAAAACCCCTCTTCCAAGAGATCCAAAAGATATGGATTAAGGAATCGGGCGGAAATTTCTTTGATTCTTGAAACTTTTACAATCATTTGAAGGGTCCTATTTATAAGTAGTATTTAATATTGAAAGCAAATGCGAGTTTTTCAGCCAACAGCGTTAGTTATTACGTCATTTTTATTGTTTCAGTTCGTTAGCATGATATTTATTGTTTAGTTGAAATTGTAATCTGAAGAAGCTCCCCTTTCAATTAAGTTGCGAAACCACGGGATGGGTGACCCCGTCAGAATCAGAGTGTTGAACACACGTTCAAATCACTAGTAGCCAAAAAGGGCAAAATTTAAAAAAAACCTCCCCTCTCCCAAAAAGCGGACTATTCAATTAGTATATATAAAGAAATACTAATAATCAGTAGCTAGGTCTTCGTTATATTAAGTCTTTTTATAAATTCTCTCTCTTACGATCTGATATGGAATGACATCAAATGGAAATGAGATGATTGAAAACGAAAAGAGAGAAGGAGCTTCCATCTAACTCCCCCTCCTCCCTCTCCCCCCTCCAACCCTCGTTGGAAAATTAACCGAAAAAAAAAACGAAGGAGCTGTTTATTTTATTTTTAAATTAGAATTGAAAAGAAATCTCTAATCAAATAAAAAAGAGAGTGTTTTAAATAAAATAATCATATAAATTAGTTTATTTAATTAAATCAATATAGGGTTAAATGGAATTAGTGGTTTTAATTTAATAATTAATTTGATCATTGTTTCTGCAACCTTCATCAGGTTATGCATTCACTTTAACAAGTTGGGTTGGTGGCGCTATATATGTTACTAACTTCACACTTGGGTTGATATTTTTTTATTTAAAGTCGTTTAATTTTTTGCAATGTAATATTAAATAATTTCTCATCTAGTAGTTAAGTTTTTAAAAGTTTTTTTTTTAACTTATACGAATTTCGACGTTAATACACCATCTTCAGAGCTATGACACAAAATAACTGAGTAAGTTTGTTACATAGCTATGAAGATATTATACTGTCGAAATGAGTATAAGAAAAAAAACATTAACTTAACCTTGTGTTATTTATTTATCTACTAATATTAGATGAAAAATTAATTAAATTTAAGAATGTTTCAACTAGACTCAACGGTGAATTCTGTGGATTATAGTAAATTTAATTAAATGCAATTTTATTTTTTGAGAACAATTCAGATGACGTCATTGGAGGTTACGAAACTCTTCCCATTCTGGAACGAGAAATCTAAAAAACTTCCGGATGAATTTCTCTTTAAATGGAATTCATTGCTTGTTGAATATTCAGCTTAAATTTCCGCAGATTATTGGAGGATACCTTGCTCTTCGGTAGGGGTTAAATCGTGGTCCCTTGCAGGCGAGGATATCTCACCCCTTTCTGTGGAATTTAATCTCAATTCCTGCACTAATTGGAACTTAAAGGTATGACATTTCATATCGAGGTAGAAAATTCTCTGCAAGGAACGTTTACGAGTCGAAGCTCAAACTTGCTCAATGGTTTCATTGGAGCAGATAACTCTTGAGGTCGTGTTCTTTCAACCAACTGATTCGGACAGTTACTGATCTATAGTTCGAATTTTTTTTCTTAAAAACACTCACACTTTTTTGTCATTCACACTCACAGTCTTTTCGGTAACTTCGGCCATTTAAGACTTTGACGATAACCGTTATTATTTATAATATCTATTGGGGGTCCAGACATTTCTATTTAAGCCATTTGGTATCTTTCTTCTGTCCTCGTCTTATTCCCGCGATACGGGATCGGCGGACCTAACTTTCTCCCTCCAACCCCATCATGCGTTTTTGCGACCTGAAGAAATAGGACAGGCCGGCCCGTCGCACGGTCTGTTGACAAGAGGAAGGAAGAGACAGACTTACAAAGAACTGAAGGACCGCCTGTCCCAGTTCGGGCAGCTCGTGGTCGCCATCCAGGTACCCCCCTGAGCGACCATTTGGTATCCAAATTGCTTAAATAAAATCATCGGACTGCCTGGGGTCCGAACCCTGCGACTTTCGGTATAGAAGGTAAGCACGCTACCAACTAGACCAAGCCCGTTGGCAGTTCGAATTTGACACGGAAAAGATTAATAGCTCTTCTAATAGGCGCGGAAACGGAAGGCGGTAGCGACTTATGGTTAGTAAAATTGTAATGGCTAAAGTTGTACGAATTGGAACCTCCTAATTAGCGCGGTTTCAAAAAATGATTCTTTTCTGGGTCACCCTGTATTTAAGAAGCATCTACCGCATGATATTCCATACGCAGACCACCCACCCGACTTTTCACCACGGCTAACATTGCTTCTCTCCCTTTTCCGACCTCCACATCCCCGACATTAAAATAGAAGCAAAAATACAATGTATATCTTGAGTGGATTTCTTATATATATTTCTGTTATTTCTTTAGAATGAATTTATTTATTAATCGCCGAATCAATAAGCATGTACGTCATTCAACAGCCCGTATGCGTGCATGTGGGTGTTGCACCTGTGGGAATTTATTAAATTGCATCACCAATTCAAATTTTAATCCAATAAATTACATTTTAATTTAAATTACAACCATTTTTTTTTTGTTCCTTCGAGATAAATAGACCTTTTTTTAACAAGACACCCTCAAGGGAGGCACAAATTACGTTATAATAATAATAATAGGGAAAATAGGGTTAGAGCAAAGAAAGAGAGAAAGAAGGAACAAAACGCAAATGAAATATTGCCGAAAAACCAACTTGGAATTTATTCCCTTTTTTTTTTCTCAAGATGTTGCCTAGGGAAAAAATTTCAAAATAACGAGAAGAGTTAGTTAGTCAATTTGAATTCTCTTTAGATTTATTATAACAGAGAAAAATACGACGTTTCGGTACGACAAATCGAAACCTTCTTCAAGACTTATAATAATATAGTAGTCTGTTAATTACAAAGAAATTAAATAGCAATTATGATTCATAATATTATATTCTTTTTGATTATGTCTGTAGTCCTAAGCTTGCACTGAAACTTAAGTACAACAGGCCGCTTATAAATGAAATGTCGATTGGTTTTTGTTTTATTTGTCGTTTATGTGCCTAATAAATATTATTTGGTTTTTATTTCACACAAATGAAATCAAGAAAGCGTTAAATGAAAGGTGAACTATTTTTTTGGTTATATAATATTAAGTTTTTTTTTTTTTACATATTCTGAAAATAGACGTTTTCACGAGTAAAATGATATGTCACACTTGATATCTAAATTTGGTGAAATCATGTTAAAAAAGGTATATTTAAAGTCGCACTTGGAGCATCGCTAATTGCTATATAAGGAAGGTGAAATTAGATCCAATTAAAATTTAAATATACAATAATTGCGAGATTTAATTTTAATTTTTTCTTTAAATTGCATTTTCTTCAAAACTATTTGACGGATTTTCTTCGGATTTTTTCCAGTGTGTAGAGAAAATTCTGACGGTGATTTTAGGTTACGTTTTATTCAAGGGAAAAACTCGTATAGGGTGTTTAGAACTGAAAAATTATAAAGATTTTATTTAAAATTTTGAAAAATTTAATTCCAAGCCTTTATTTTTAGTTGACCGCTGGGTTTATTCTGATCTAATTATTGATCACAATTGCAAATTTGTCTTTTCCAAGAATACAAACGATATGGTTCGAATGAATAGCGTAATTTAAGCTTTTGAACAACTAACTCTATAATTTAGTTAGTTTTAACAGAGTGTAGACATTTTATCCTTCAAATTTAATGAAAATTACTAGGCAAGATCAAAATCTCTCTAATTTTAATCAAAGTTAAGTCAGTAATAAAAATCTGGTGTGACATAAAGCACAACACTCAACAAGTAATGTGATGTGTTGTCCATTTAATACATTCACAAATAGGAAGGTAGAGTTTAACATTTATTAATTAAAATAAAAGTGAATTATATATAATATTAGTCAAATCCCAAGTACATAAATTTTATTGGTTAATTTTATCATATATTCATTTTAGTTATTTTAATGATGTTACTAAATCACTTTGCATAATTAATTGATATAAACATTAAAAGCTCTTTAGAAATAATCAACATTATTTGTTGCATTAAAACAAAAAAACAAAAGTTTAAGTGCAAAAAATTAATTAGTCCTTCGAAGGGATTCATCATTACCCCCATACAGACATTCGGTCCAATTACATGGCTTTTTCTTTTAACATAACACAGAAGCCACATCACTTTCTAAAAGACAAAGCACGACAGCACAATAAGATATAACAATCAAACACACTACAATAATAGACTATAAAAGATTCAAAAATAAGATTATACAAATAAAATTTTGCAATAAATAACAAGGATAAACTATGAAATATATGATAACAAAAATGGTTGTAAAAATCAAATAGAACTTTGCAATAGATAACAAAAATAAAATACAAAAAACTTAACAATAACATTGTTAGGATAAAACTTTGAAATAACTAACAAAAATAAACTATGAAATATATAACAAATATAGTTGTAAAAATAAAATTAAGTGTGAGTGCAAAATGTGATCAAATTATTTGTGAGTTTTTTTTGTGAGGAAACATGTGATCTACTTGCAGACTGGAATGAAAGATGTCTGGCGAGGCAGATTCCAGAGAATGTGTAAACACTTACGTGGGGGTAGAGTGACATTTTGTTAATATCACATGCAAAAGGAAACGACTATAAATTTGATCTCCTGAAATATATACACCCATTGTTTCTTTAAAATTCATCTTCATTTATAACAATTAATACCAACTTAAGAAAAATAAAATTTTTATAAGGGTGATCGAAACAAAAACAAACCGTCACCGCTAAGGATATATATAATATATTTCCTTCAATTCCTTTAACTGCCAGTCATTATGTCTAAATTTTCTATAATGGTTCCTCCTGGATTACTTTAATAAATTGACTGATGAAGGTGGCGAGAGAGGCGTCTTTTTTTTTTTATTCTCTTGAAGAAAACGATAACGTTAAATGGCCCACTATCATCCTCGTCTTCCATGCAGATATTATATAAATCTTCTTTTTCGTTCCGCCCCAGATGCATGTGACGCATTTTTAAGATTAAGACCAACCACACACACATATACTAGAGGGAATTTATAAACCAAACAGACGACACATGTATGCATTTAAGAATATTTATGAACTTAGTTTAAAGTAGAGGAGATATTATTATTACTTTCTTTTACCTACTGTATACCTAGTATATGTGTTTATTAAAGCTTTTCAGATCTATTCTCTAAAAACAGAAGTTAAAATTTAAAATAAACAAATGGGTGTTAAAAAGTAATGTAAGCGTCAAAAATGCTATTTAAAATCACTTCCTCAAATAGCTATTCAGTAAACAAAAATTCAAAGCCAAACATTTAGTAAATAATGTTAAAAAATAATGCCAGGTCTAGGGGGTGCCTTTAATATTTTAACGTCGTGTTTAAAATAAAAATGGCGTCCTTAACCTAAAAATTAAGGGTATGAATTTGATATCTTTGAAATAAAAGCGACATGTTAACGTGTGTTAAAACTTTTTTAGAGAATAGCATTTTTTAACGCTGATTGTTTTTACATTTTTTAACACCCATTTGTTTATATTAAATTTTAACGTGTGTTTTTAGAAAATAGACCTGTTTGTGGTTTGAATTAATATTATTAGGGGAATTTTTAATTATAGACCACATAATTATTTATTAAAAATGTAAATACTGTACAAAGTTTCGACTGTGTATTCTGCAACCGTTATCAAGTACTGTGCACTTGCTCCGACTCAAGTGAACCAACTGTCATGTCCGTTACGTGCCTTTTTATATACAGCAACGACAGCGTCATCTGTCGGCCTTTCTGGGAAGTTAGATTCAAATCGATAATTGTGACTAACTTCATGGAAATGAGTGAAAATAGCGGGAAAATTTGAATCTAACTTCACAGAAAGGCCGACAGATGGCGCTGATGTCGCTGTATATAAAAAGGCACTTAACGGACATGACAGTTGGTTCAATTGAGTCGGAGCAAGTGCACAGTACTTGATAACGGCTGCAGAATAAGCAGTCGAAAATGTAATTTTAATAAATATTTAATACAAAAATGTGGTCTATAATTAAAAATTCCTCTAATAATAGATAATAGTGCATTCATGTTAAAAATCTGATGTAAATACACGTTTTGAGGTCTTCTGAGTCTGTTTGTAAACATTATATCTCAAAAACGAAAAGAGCTAGGAAGTTGAAATTTAATATTTCAATTAGGTACCCTACTCTGACGTAACACGAAGCTTTGGAACAAAATCGGCCAAAGAGTACTATTACTTTACTTATGTACTTTTTCGATGATTCAAATGAATTTGATTAAAATTCATAAATCATGTATATTCTCTCAAAGAACTCACTCTACGTTTTGGTCGTAGAGTGAATACTGATGGATTAAAGAAACGCAAATACGAAATGACCAATAAAGAGATAAAGAGACTTTAAATTATTGATTAGATTCTATCCTCTACCATGCAATTTGGTTTAATTGTTTTCACTATCAATAGTAAAACAGATAATGCCTCTCTTGTAGGGTGCAATCTAATATCGGTTAGGAAAGGAATCCTCGGCTGTCTCGCAAACGGGGGTTTGGTTAAATGAGCCGTCAGTAGGGGGTGGCAAAAGAATAAATGGCCGAGTGTTTAATCCCGGACAGGTTCAAACAGGCCTAGAAAGAGAGAGGAAACAAATTCATTATTTATGATGATATATCAATTCTATTAAAGAGAATGATTTTTAGCCATATCTTTTAAATGATAATAAATATCAAGCATTATTATTATTTTTTTTTTTATTATAATCCTCTTTAAGTCACGTGACTTTAAATTACCCCATCATTTTTTTTATTTATGCTAAAAAAAAAACATTTTTTAAATTTAAATTTCAAACATATGGCACAACTGAATTTTAATATCAAGGTGCTTATTTAATGCAAAATTAAACGCTCTATAACTTTTATAATAGAGGCTATTTTGATGATAGTGATGAAAAATTAAAAAAAAAAACTGATTTTAAAAATTTCTTAATGAAATATGAGGTTAATTACAAAACTGACAATATCTATCTGAATCCTTATTCAAATTTAATAAATTTAATAGCGATTTAGAAGAGAATTAAATTCCCTACAATTTTTGTTATATGAACTTTTTTCGGAAAAACCACTGTAAAAGAATTATTGAAGTTTGAAATTCAAAAAAAATTTCATTAGAATTAAACATTTTTTAAATTTTAATTTCAATCATATCTTATAATTTTATTTCAAGATCTAGGCAACCTTTTGATGCGTAATTTAATGCTCTATAATTTTTATAATAGTAATAATTTTGATCAGACTTATAATTTGCAAGTTATTGGTGAAAAATTAAAAAAAAAAAAAAACTGATATTCTAATGGCATATGAGGTTAATTACAAAACTGCCAATATCTATCTATATCCTTATTCAAATTTAATAAATTTAATACCGATTTAGAAGAGATTTAAATGCTCTACAATTTTTGATATATGAACTTTTTTCGTAAAAACCACTGTAAATAAATTATTGAAGTTTGAAATTCAACAAAAAGTTTTCACTAAAATTAAATATTTTTTGAATTTTTATTTCAACAATTTCCTATAATTTTATTTCAAGATCTAGGATACCATTTGATGCGTAATTTAATGCTCTATAATTTTTATAATAGATACTATTTTGATCAGATGAATAATTTAGGAGTTATTTACGAAAAACTGAAAAAAGTCATATATCTCCAGTCATGGACCAAATTTCATACTAATTAATCCGATTTGTTGAAGGGGTAAAGGGCGATGTCATCACATAGAGAACAAATAAACGCTCGGTTTATTCATTTGTTTAAATGATAAAATAAAATCTTTGTATTTTGTCTTGTGCCAAGTTAAAGTTTTAAAGTCATTTGCACGAAATTTACAGTTAAAGTTTTTGAGATTCCATTTTCTATACCTTAAAATAATTTTCTCTCACTTGATATTATTTTATTCTATCAATTTGTGTGTTGTGTGTGTGTGTGTGTGTTTCCATTTTCGATTAAACTTTGTTCCATCCCACCAAGATTAGGGCATTTCTCTCTCCCCTTTCATTTAAATGGGCTTAAGAGGGATGTTAAATCCATAACAAACTCTCTTTGCTTGTTTAGAATTCGAAATGATTTATTTTAGATGACAAATTTTATCAAAATATCTGACATCATATTTATTAAAGTCAATAAGTTTTTGTTTGTGCTGTCATTTATTAAATTAATTCATAAACTTATAGATAGATGGCAATCAAAGAAATTTAGTCCAAAACTTATTTCTTAAATATTACTAACAGATTTTAAATAATTCGGTGGGAAAAATCATAATTCAAAATTTTTTTTAGTTTTCCTTAAATAACACTTTAAATATTCGCCTAAGCAAAAGAATCGCTATTATACACTTCCTTGCCCCAAATTGCTATTCTCTAAGCAATAACTTTAAACTCTAAGCGTTAACATTTAGTCAATAGTGTTGAAAATTTATGTCATGTCTAGGGGATGTGCTTTAATATTTTAACGCCGTATTTAATGCATAATAATGGCGTCTTTAAACTAAAAAGTGAGGTTATGCTCTTGACAGCTATGAAATAAAAGCAAAATGTTAACGTCGCTGTTAAAACTTTGTTTAGAGAATAGCATTTTTTTAACGCTGATTGTTTTTACAATACTTTTTAACACCCATTTGTTTATTTTAAATTTTAACGTCTGTTTTTAGAGAATAGACCTGTTTTTAGGTTAAAGACGCCATTTTTATGCATAAAATGCGACGTTAAAATAATAAAAGTAGCACCTAGACATAACATTCATTTTTAACACTATTGACTAAATGTTAACGCTTTGGGCGTTAAAGATTTTGCTTACAGAATATCAATTTGAGTCAAGGAGATGTTAAAATGAATTAACGCTGATTTCAGATGTTAAAAGTTAACGTTTTTGTTTATAGAATAGTCCTGATTATAATTTTTAATTGGCCTAAACTAGAACTAATTTTCGCAAATCCATAAATCTGTACTTTTTTAATTTCTCGTTAAATTTAACGACCCAAAAAAAAAAAAGAAAACGCCAGTCTTAAAAAAGAAAGTTGACAAAGAGGGATTTATGAACTTTCTAAACGCTGCTTTATTCAAATAATAATAATAATCCAAAAGAGGTGTAATAGAGCTTTGAAATAAAAGCAAAATGTTAACGTCGCTGTTAAAATTTTTTAGGGAATAGCATTTTTTAAAACTGGTGTGCCAGATAGGCCTAGTAGATTGAAAATAAATCAAATTAGTAATGTGCATGCGCAGAGGGTATCGAGGGGTATAAATTTTTAACACCCATTTGTTGATGTTAAATTTTAACGTCTGTTTAATAGACCTGAATATGACGCAAGATGTTTATACAGACATAATTGTAGAAAATTGTATTCTCTTCTTAATCGATATTGAATTAATCAAGTTTATACAATGATATTGTTGGTTTTGTGATCATTTAAAATAATTTCTACGTTATTCATGTAATGGGATTATTTTTTTTTATTCATCCGATTAGGAAAGTAAGAGAAGAAAAAAAAAGAAGAAAGTTAACTAAGAGGATAAGACACAGGTGCAATCAAGTGAGGAGATGAATTTGCGTGTCTTGTTGGCGACAAACTTATTCGGAAATCCAATTGTAAATTCTAATTCCCAATCTGTCTCTGTATCTGTGTGGGAGTTAGAGAGTGGAGAAGGCGAATTTGAATTGTAAAAAGAAGGGAGTATATGTAGTTGCTGATTTCGTCGATCGTGTTATAACACGCAGCCAATAAAAATAAAAATAAAAAAAAAGGAAACAACTGTTACATTAAACATCATCTATTTACAACAACTTTATTAGCTTCTCTAGTCACATTTCCAATTTCCTTCTCTTTTTTTTTAAAGATAACAAATTTTTAATTTTCATGTAATTTGGCTCTTTCCCCCCGAGTGTACAACAATTAACAAACTTTTTTTTAGCGAGCGAAACTTTTTTTCAGTTTTTTTTTTTTTTTTGTAAATGACTTCTAAATTCTTCACCTAATTAAAATCGTCGCCCATTATAAAAAATTTAGTGCGTAAAATCAAATGATTACGTATATCATGAAACAGGATTATTGTTGAAATTAAAATTCAAAAAGTGCTTAATTTTTGTGAAAAATTTTTTTATCTTCAATAACTTTTTAACAGTTAATATGTCGCAAAATATATTTATATAAACCGAAGTAGTATATTCTGAAAGTAGACGCTCTCCCGAGTAAAATGATATATCACACTTATATCTTTGTTAAAAATATTATTTCAAGTTGCACTTGGAGCATCAACCCTTTTAATTGTCAAATAAGGAAAGTGAAATTAAAGCTAATTAAAATTTATCCAATAACTACCATGGTATTGAGAAATTTTAAAATATTTATAAAATTAAATAATAATAATAATAAAAATAAAATAAATAAAATTTAAAAAGTAATAATAAAATAAATAATAAATAAAACAAATAAATAAAAATTAAATTATTTAAAATACAATTTAATTTAATTATTTTTATATTTAAAAGAAAATTTTCTCTAAAAATAAATGGGCATCATACATGAAGAAGGCTTCTCTTCTTCTCTCTCGAATAATAAAAGAATTTAATTCTCTTCCTAAATTGATATTAAATTTATAAAATTTGAATAATTTTATAAATAGTTAAACGCGTTTTTATAATTAACTTTAGATGTGATTAAAATATTTTTTTTTTTTTAATTTTTCATAAATAACTGGCAAATTATGTGTCTGATCAAAATTGTCTCTATTACAAAAAGAGATATATAAAGAAATAGAGCGTTAAATTCTGCGTTAAATAGATGCTTTGATTTTAAAATTCGGTTGAGTCATATGTTTGAAATTAAAATTTAAAAACGAAAATAAATTTTTTTCATTTTTTTACTTTCTAAAAAGAATCCGCGAATTTTGAAACGTTTCTTAGCATTTTTACGTTAATCGAGAATTCTTATAGTATAAGAGAAATTTTAGGGCAAGTTATTCCTGGTTTGAATGGTAATAGGCAAAATGGACGGTGTCTAAATACGTCAGAGGGGCAAATCAAACCGGATTCAAGGTTTCAGTTCTCTGAACCGTGATAAGAGAGATAATAATGGACAGAGAATTGTGTCGTCAAGTGGAGAAAGAAGCCCAAGGGTCTCCAACTCAAACAACTTTGTATAATTTTGTAATATACAACTTGAAACTATCTTAGTGAACAATTTTGTTGAAAAAAAAATAAATAAAATAATAAGAGAGAAAAAGATTAAATTTTTAGAAATTTTTATTTCTTGGACCTTCTGTCGTAGATTCCCCTATACATTAAAAAAAAAAAAACATACAAATCCGTCAAATACTTTCCAAGTAAATAATTTATAAAGAAAAAAAGAAAAATGTAAATTAAATCTCACAATTATTATTCTATAATTAATCGCATAAATATTACATTTTTTTTCTAATAAAATTTCCCTCAATCTTAAATATCGATATCGATATGGAATTTAATCTTATACACGATTTATTGAATTGAAGGTAGACGTGGACCAAACACACAAACACGTATCTTTGTTAGAAAGAGAGAGACAGAGGAACATTCGTTTAATGGAAAAACTGATTCGAAATACGAACACCTTCAAATAACTTTTCGATCTCAATTCCCACAAGTAAACAAAAAAACAAAGCAAAAAGAAAGAGAGAAAGCAATGGATATGTCAGGGATACGGAAATTATAGAAGAAAGCCTTCTTCATGTATAAAACCCATTAATTTTAATTTAATTTTATTTATTTGTTTTGTTTATTATTCATTTTATTCATTTGTTTTATTTATATTATTATTACTATTTAATTTTAAAAATATATTTAAACATCGCAATAATTATTCAATAAATTTTAATTGGCTTTAATTTCACTTTCCTTATATGGCAATTAAGTGATGATACTCCGATTGCAACTTGAAATAATATTTTTAACAAAGATATAAGTGTGATATATCATATCACTCGGGAGATCGTCTACTTTCAGAATATACTATCTGTATCAGCCAAAAGTATACTTTTTAGAAAATGGTTAGATAAAACAACTCTAAATCTTAGCTATACAACCAACACACAGATTCATGAATATTTGCTCATACCGCCATTTTTTTTTTTTTTTTTTTTTTTTAATGTCTTAACCAATAATTTTATAAAAAAAATGCTGAGTCAGAACTCTAGCGAACGTATACTTTTCACTGATACAAGAAAAATCTCTATATAATAAGAAAATAACAACTTTTTAACAATCAAATGACGTCATTTTCATTAAGAATCCTCTTTTACATCATTTTCTTTTTTCGACTAAAACTATTGAATTTTCTTTTTTTGTGCCCTCGACTGATTCATTTTCTATTATTTTTCATTCATACTTTTATCTACTTTTCTCTCAAATTTCTGAAAAAGGGAGAAATGTACAATTTTTTCATTTGTTTTCCAATCAATTTTTTGTTTATCCTAATGTCATTTGGATCACTAAAGATATATAGCAAAACAGAGGTGGTCATTTTTTTTCCTTAAATATGGAGAAATAACCTCTTTTAACCTCTCATTTTTTTGACAGATGACACTTTTGACATTTAAGCTCCCCACGAGTTACGTCATCATCATAACATATCCTTTGATGAAATATTATGATTATTCTTTGTTTTTTTTTTTTTAACATTTTTCCCCAGTGGGGGGTCTGGGGGCGAAGCCCCCACAAGGGCGAGCGAAGCGAAGCGATTCTAAGATAGCATTATAAGAAATTAGCACAAACATTGTAATATCATTTGAATTTTATTACACAATGATTTCACTAGGGAACAAGAAAAAGGCGGCAGCTATCAGACCATTTTCTTATTAATATGAAAAACGTTTCCCTTCTCTAATATTAAATACACGATACTTTTATTTTGTAATTAGATTAACTTAGCAGAAAACGGATTATATTGATCTCCCCTCCACCCCTTTTAGATAAATCAAATATTCCACTCTTTTCTCCAATTAATGGTTAGAATAAGAGCGGATTTCTCTATTGATATGGACCGTCGGCCTCAAATTGCTTTTCCCCTTTTAAAAAATAAAGAGAGACAAAATGAAAGAGGAGGAAAAAAAAACGTCAATCAATTTTTAGAAGGATTGACGTAGCATTTGTTTCAATTTCATCTCGTTTGAACAAGCAAAAAAAAAAATTAATCACTTGAGAATGGCAACGGGATTATTAGTGTCTGATAAATATGTTGTGATCACTATAGAACAAATAAGTGTTGTTGAATTTTTAGCCCCTGGTGTTAATCTCAGAAAGTAGTGAACCGAATTTAAAAATTCTTTCACTGGTCTTTTCATGGATACATGGAGATATAGGAGTGAACATAGAAATGATAGAAACATTAAGGTATATACTAATCTTCATTATTTGATGGTTAAAGGATAAAAAATTTAAATAAATAAAATTTCTTAAACCTTTTGTTTCTTTTTTAAGATGAATAAATATTAATAACGTAAATTTTATTGAGATCTAGCGACTGACATTGCAATTTTTTAAGAGTTTTGGTCATATACTGAACCATTATCAGGTCCAAAAAACAAATTCAGACGTTAAAAAATAACGGATTCATTAATTAATTAATTGTACTGATGATTTTTATGTATACTGGTGGTTTTGTTGTTTTGTAGTGTCAGAATTCATTTTTAGACCTGATAATGGTTCAGTATATGACCGAAACTGTTAAAAAAAATTGAAATATCAGTTAATAAATCTTGATAAATTTCTGTTATTAATATTTATTTATTATTCTAAACAAAAAAAAGAAATCAACGTGTTAATTAACTTTGGATTCTTCCAATAAATAATTATTGTATTTTAAAAGAAAAAGTAAAAACTAATATAAAAAATTAATATCGCCCTTCTCAAATAGGATGTATCGAAATTATTTATATCTTAAATTTCAACTATCAGCCAGAGAAGAAATTTTTAAAATCGGTTCACTACTTTCTGAGATTAGCCTTGTTAAAAAAATATTTAATTTGATGATAAAATTTAAGTAAGCTTAATAAAAATGTTGTTTTATAACCCTGGGTAGGGTTCCTTACACCACTCGCCCCGTCCCTTCCCTTGGCAAAAAGTATTTAGTGTCAGATTGCATCTATAAATCTTAGAAACCAATTTACCAAAATAATCCAAGGATATAAAAAAAAAAAAATTAAGCTGGATTTAGTTTCTTTAATGTAATGTTTTAATTTAAGAAATAATCTGCTGTAGCCACCATATTCACTTTTCGATTCAACATATCGATGCAAGGAGACTTTCCCATACTATTAATAATCACAAAAATCGCCAATATCTCTGTGTATACTTGACCGAATTTAATGAATATAATATTATTTGTAAAGAGAATTAAAAACTCTACAAATTTCCTTTTATGAAATTTTATCTTAAAATTGATTGTTAAAATGTTATTTAGGTTATAAAATCAAAAAAAATATTTTTAGTCCTTTTTTGAAATTTGATTTCATTACTAAATTTTAACAACTCAATAACCATTTAAATCAAAATTTAATGCTTTATAATTTTTCTAATAATAAATAAATTGATAAAATTCATAATTTGGGTGTTATTCATAAAAAATTAAATTATTAAAAAAATTTTAATGACGTGAAAATAATCACAAAATCATCAATAACTATCTATATACTTAAACGAATTTGATGAGTTCAATATCGATTGAGAAGACAATTAAATGCTCTAAAATTTTTGTTATAAGAAATTTTCTCTCAAAAACAACAGTAAAAGGATTATTCAATTAAAAAAATTATAAAAAAAAAAATTTCGCTAAAATTAAGAAATTTTTGAATTTTATTTTCATCAACATTCCTCAACCTAATTTTAAAAATTAAGTACTCATTTGAAGCGAAATTTAAAGCTCTATAATTTTTATTATAATGATTATTTTTATAAAACCCATAATTTGGGAGTTATTTAAGAAAATTTGAAAAAGTTCCGGGAAGGTTGATAAAAATGGAGACCAAAAAGTGCTTTTTTTTTGACTGGGATAGGATTTTTGTTGTTAATTTTTATATTTATCTTAAGGGTTCGAAGTGATTCGCTCCCCCGCTTTTATTTTTCATTTTTTTACCATTTATTTCTTTCTTTTTCTCTTTTGTTCATTTAACTTTTTCTTTTTTTTTTTATTTTTTTTTTTTTTGTCTTTTGTCTTTCATCTCATATGATATCCCATAGTTCTTATTGATTTGTTCAATTGAAAATTATTCATTATCATAAAATGACTCGTAAATATCAAAATTCAACTATATAATACCTTATTTCTGACTTCAAATAACCCATTATTTTCTATTTTGATCAAACCACCATATGTCCATCAAAAATGACTCTTAATATTACATTTCCCCTCTCCCATCGAATCTTTTGAAATTACATTAATTCCGAAGGTTTCAATAATACCCATTATTTTCTATTTTGATCAACCACCATATACTCATCATGACTCTTTCTTTCCCTCTCCCTGAAGTCTTTGAAATTACATTATCCGAGGGTTTCAGTCCACTTAGTTTGATTTTTAACCACTCACATTTCGTCATCAACCTTAACATTTCCACCTCCCCGGCCGCCGCCAGAGACAGAGTGCCTGTTCCAGCTCGGGTAGCTCGTGGTCGCCATCCACGTACTCACTGTGGGCCCCTGAGCATCCTCTGGATTAATCTTTTGAAAAACTTAGGAAAGTTACTTAATGTTCTTGGCTTTTTTTTTAAATTAATTTACTCTCTCTTTCTTTCTCACTGACCTGTACATCTATGACGTCAGTGATAGCATTTGAGTAAAATCCCCCTTAAAAGCCTTTCTTATTATTCTCTTTCAATAAATAAATAAAGGTGGTATTAAGTTGAGAGTACATATTTATTTATTCATTTATTGTTCCCTTAGGAGAGCATCTGTAGTCCCATTTAAGTGAAAGAGCAATTAACGAATATTGAAACGTACCATAAATAATAAATACATAGAATAATTATACAAAAATACTTTGTGAAATTTAGTTTCATTTTGAACGATAAAATGTATATTAACGCAAAATTTTGTTTTTATTTATATTTTAATATAAAAATTCTGTTTTTTAAGATACTATATTAAGGAAAATTTGAAAAAAGTATTACATTTGGCTTTTAAAAAACAAAACAACAAATTAGTTAGGTTATGTTAAATATTTAATGCAAAATGGCGTCTATTAAATACCACCGTAGTCAAAAATAAGGACTGCATTAGTCAAATTTGACTTAAAAACAAAACAACAAATTAGAAAGGTTATGTTGCAAGATGGCGTCTATTAAATACTACCATAGTCAAAAATAAAGACTGCATTAGTCAAATTAGACAACAAAACAACAAATTTGTTAGGTTATGTTATATTAAATCCAAGATGGCGTCTATTAAATGCCACCGTAGTCAAAAAATAAGCACTGCATTATTCAAATTTGACTTCAAAAAAGCTTTAAAACCAAATTTATAAATATTGTAAATTACGTATAATTGACAATTTTCTGAATAAAAAGAAACTTTTAAAATTTTAATTTCAAAAGAAATTTTCATTAGTCAAATTTGGTTAAAAAAAAAAATAAAATAATAATAATAATAAGGTTATGTTATATTATTCAATAAATTCAAGATACCATCTCTTAAATAGCATCATAGTCAAAAATTACCACTTCATTAGTCAATATGACTTAAAAAAGAAGCTTTTAAGCCAAATTTGATTAATGTAGTACTTATTTTGACTAGAGTGGTGTTTAAGAGACACCATCTTGGATTTAATACAACATAACCTTACCTTAAATAAAAAGCATTCTTAGAAAAAGAAGAAATAATCTAATGGATCTCATCACCTATATTTTTTTATATGTTCAAATTCACAACAACAACAACAACAACAAGGACTTAACTCTTGTAAAACGAACCATTTCACTTTTTCTCTTTTTTTTTTTTTTTCTTTATAAAATATTTAATCTGAGCTTAGAAACAAACAGCCCAAGCTCTTTTTGCTGCTTGACGGATGATGTTCCATAGGCTTGACACACACACAGCCAAGGGGGACAGACAGACAGACATACAAATAGAAAGCTCCTTTTTTTTCTTTAAACAAACAAAAAAAACCTTCAATGGTTTGTGTTCTTTAATTTATCTATGTCTTTTTCTTGGTATATAAATAGAAATGTCTTATAATATAAATTTATCAGATTTTTTTTTTTTTTTTATAAAAATTTTAGATAAAAAAGTAAAAAGTTGAAAATTTTTTATCACGAATGTGTTTATTTAAAGCTTTTGTGATTTGTACTGTACAAGGTTTCGACTGTTTATTCTGCAGTCGTTTTCAAGTACAGTCCACTTGCTCCGACTCGAGTGAACTAACCTCTAAGAGACCGTTACGCGTTATATACAATCCAATGAAGTCATATACGCCGTGTTATATACAGCGCCATTTATCGTCATTCCTATTAAGTTAGATACAAATTTTTGTCCTATCTCTACACTCATTTGGCGGGGGAAAATGTGTATCTAACTTCATAGGAATGACGATAGATAGCGCTATATTTAACATGAAGTTAGATACAAATTTTTGTCCTATCTCTACACTCATTTGGGGAAAATGTGTATCTAACTTCATAGGAATGACGATAGATAGCGCTATATTTAACATGAAGTTAGATACAAATTTTTGTCCTATCTCTACACTCATTTGGGGGGAAAATGTGTATCTAACTTCATAGGAATGACGATAGATAGCGCTATATTGAACATGAAGTTAGATACAAATTTTTGTCCCATCTCTACACTCATTTGGCGGGAAAATTTGTATCTAACTTCATAGGAATGACGATAGATGGCACCTAATTCGTTGTATATAATAAATAATATCAAAATGTGGTCTAGTAAAACTCCCATAATATGAAAGATTTTCACTTTTTCGTAAAAAACTTCTAAATTGTTTGTTTAATCAAAATATTCATTATTATAAAAATTATAGAGCGTTAAATTCCCCGTCGATTGATTAATTAATTATCATAATTCAATTGTTGGATATGCATGAAATTAAAATTCAAAGTGTTTAAAATTGGAATATGTTGTAAATTTTAAATTTATTAAGAATTTTTTCAATTTTTTTCACAATTCGACCATATATGAACCCTGTTATGCATTAGTGTGTCAAGCGCCAAAAAAATTCAAAATTGAGTTAAGCACGGAATATTGTTTCAAATGCTATAATTAATATTTTTTATGAAATATGTCCTAAAAAAATTTATATTTGATGTTACTTGCACAATTGACAAAAAAAAATTATATATAATCCAATGAAAACAAAATACTTTAATGTTAATTTTCTCAAAACTCGGTAGCTGGCGCTTGACACACTAATGCGTAACAGGGTCCATATAATATATTACTCTACAAATTACAGTTAAAGAATATGAAATAATTTTTTTTTTTTTTGTTTATTGAATAAAATAAAACCCCTTTAATACAATTTGAAATGTAAAATATCTAAAAAAAAAAAATAACGAAATAATAAATCAATCATCAAGAAAAAAAAAAGATCAATTGCATTTTAATATGGCGAATGATAAATTGGATTTTGTAAGGATTGGGCTAATGATGTTTTGATTTATCTCTCTCTCTCTCTACTCTTTATTGGTTGCAAAGCCAGCAAGTACAAGAAGAAGAAAGAAGATAACACTTGTTGACTCCAAGGAAGAGAAAAAAGAGAAAGTGAAAAAGAAATAATAACAAGCTGAAAATTCTCTAAAATTTGCATTGGCAATTATTGGCAATAATCCAAATAATGTAGGAAATGTTTTTTTTTTTTTTTTGTGTTCTGTGGTTGTCACTCCAGATTTTTTGTGTGTCGACATATATCTATTTTCTGGCAGTAATTTAGAAATAATTAATTTGCAGTGATTTTTTTTTAAATAAATTTAATAATTTAGCGTTTCTAGTCTGAATCTACTTATATTAGCTTAAATCTCATAAACGGCATAAATTAAAATATTTAAAATTTAAAAATTGAATAATTTTAGATAAAGGAAATTTGCATTAGTCTGAATTTGTTTAAAAAAAACAAACAAATTAGTAAGGTTATGTTACATTAAATTCAAAATGGCGTCTCTTAAATACTACCATAGTCAAAAATAAGTACTGCATTAGTCAAATTTGACTTAAAAACAAAACAAATTAGTTAGGTTATGTTCTATATTTAATGCAAGATCGTTAAATATCACAAAAAAGCAATAAATTAGGTTATGTCATATATTTAATGCAAGATGGCGTCTATTAAATACCACCATAGTCAAAAACAAAAACTGCATTAGTCAAATTTGACTTAAAAACAAAACAACAAATTTGTTAGGTTATGTTATATTTTAATGCAAGATGGCGTCTCTTAAATACCACCATAACCATAAACAAGGACTCATTAGTCAATTTGATTAAAAAAACTTTATAACCAAATTTATAAATAATAATTGACATATTTCTGATTAAAAAAAAAACTTTTTATAAAATTAGTGATTTTTAAAATTTCAATCAGATCAAATTCAAAAAAAATTTGCATTAGTAAAATTTGGTTAAAAAAAACAAACAAATTAGTAAGGTTATGTTATATTAAATTCAAAATGGCGTCTCTTAAATACTACCATAGTCAAAAAGTAAGTACTGCATTAGTCAAATTTAGCTTAAATAAAAAAAATCAACAAATTAGTTAGGTTGTTATATTAAATCTGAAATAATATCAATTAAAATCAAAAAAAGTACTGCATCATTCAATTTGATTAAATAAAAAAGCTTTTAAATCAAATTTTATTAATTTAGTACTTAATTTGACTAGAGTGATGTTTAAGAGACATCATCTTGGATGGTTATTTAAATAAAAAAATTCCTTATCACCTAAACATCATCCAGATATTATAACACTTTCTTTTGTTATTGCCAGTATAAAACAACAACAAAGATGGAGAAAGAAGAGGGAATTGTGGGAGTGGAGAGGCGTTAAACTGGAGGTGTCACTCTATCGCTCTTTCTTTACAAAGAAGTGTAATTAAAACTTTAAGAAGATAAATAAATACTCACTCAGATCATTTAATTAAAAAAAAGGGAGATTATTAAAAAAAAAATGACAAGGCCCGCATTTGTTATTGAAAATTTGTAAGTGATAACTTCACATGGTGGAGTGGGGATTGGATTCCACTCAAATTGCTCGTATTTAAAAATAAAATAAATAACAAATTTAATTTAGAATTACTTTTCTTTACGAATAACCAAAATATCAATAAAAAAAAGACTATTTCTCGATAAATTTCAAGACAAATGAAGTTTTTAAATAGCATCTAATAAATAAAAATTCAATTTGTCTTATAGTTGAGAATATCCCCATTTGGGACTTGATATAGATTTTTTTTTTAGTTTTTCATAAACAACTCCCAAATTATGCATCTAATCAAAATTATTGTTATTAAGATGATTTTAGAGCATTAAATTTTGCATCCAATGAGTATCGATTTATTTAAATCACTTGATAAATATGCTTGAAATTAAAACATAAATGTAATTAATTGTAATAACAAAGTTTTTTTTTGATAATTGTGACTTTAATAACTTTTTTAGAGTCAATTTTATGAAAAAATTTAATATAACACAAATTCTAGAGGTTTTATTCCTCTTTCTTTTGATATGAAATTGATAAAGTCCTCTTTAGTATAACAATAGATATTGGCAATTTTGTAAATTTTCTCATATGTGATTAAAGTATTTTAAAAATCGAACTTTTTAAATTTTTCGTAAATAACGCTAAAATTATTGGTCTGATTAAAATTATCACTATTATATAAACGATAGAGGGTTAAATTCCCCGATGTATGGTTGCATAATTGTTAAAATTTGATTGCGGAATATGGCTGAAATCAAAATTCAAAAATTTCTAATTTTAGAAAAAAAAAGTTTTTCTTCCTTTTAACATCAATAACTTTTTTAAGAGTTTATTTTGAGGCATGGAAGAGAAATTATAAAAAATGTCGAGGTAAATATGCATTTTAAAAAAAACAATAAGTAAAAAATCAATGATCCCTTTTTTTTGAGTCAAGAATATCCACTTTGAATCTTAAAATAGAAATATTTTTTATTTTTAAAGATTATCAAGAGAGATATCATCGTTTTCTTATTTCAAAAAAGAAGCTAAGAGGATTATTATTATTTCCAATTCATAAAGCAATGACGTCACAAAGTCGTTTTCATTTCATTTGCAGATAACAATTGAATTTTAAATAAAAAAAAGCAAAGAACGAAATTTCGCATTTCTTTAATAAATAAATAATTAGGTCTTTAATAAAAACCAAAGAATAAATAAAAGGCAAATATTCAATTCTCTTTGTAAAGAATACAAATTAATTTTCATTTCTTTGTATTTTATTAATTTCACAAAAAAAATTTCATTTCAATAAAAGAGAATGGAAATATTATCCGATTATTAGCGATGTTGGTTTTGTGCTTTTTGTTATACTCTACTCTAAAAGATAAGAATGAAAGGAACGTTTGTGAATTGTGAATAATAATTTTAATTGTACGGAGAAATACATTATCAGTCTTCTTTGAAAATATTTATTTTTTACTAAATACCTTCTAAATTATGTATCTGATTCAATTAGTCATTATTAGGAAAATTATAGAGCGTTAAATTTCGCTTCAAATGAACACCTGATTATTCACATTCGTTTAATGGAATCAAAAATTCCTTAATTTTAGTGCAATTTTTTTTTTACCATTTCTATCTTGATTAATTTTTTTAATGCCAATTTTATGAAATAAAAAATGCATAAAACAAAAATTGTAGAGAATTTTGAGAATCATAGAGCGTAATATTACGTATCAAATGACTCTAGAGGTATTAAAATTGAAAGTTGTAGAAAAGAACATTATAACTTCAAAAACACCTAGAAGAATTTTTTAAGTTAAATAAGTTACAGGATAACTTACAAGAAAAAGTTAATATAACAAAATTTATATAACCTTTATTTCTCTTCTTCATCCATATTTGAATTCATCAAATTCGATCAAGCCAATACGGTGTACGTACATAAATAATGGCGTTTTTGTAATTATATGGTAAAGTATTTTTAGATTTTTACAAATAACTCCTAAATTATACATACGATTCAATTAGTCTCTATTAGGAAAATTATAGAGCGTTGAATTTCGCTTCAAATGAATATTTGGTTTATTAAATTTCGTTTGATAGAAATGATACAAATCAAAATTCAAAATTCTTTAATTTTAACCGAAAGATATTTCCATTTTTTTATATTGAATAATTCATTTTCTATCAATTTTCATATAACAAAAATTGTAGAGAATTTAATTCTTTTTTCCATCGATATTGAATTAATCCAATTCGATCAAGCCAATAGGTAAATATTGTCGTTTTCGTAATTATTTCCATAAGTTACAATATTTTTAGATTTTTGTTAATAACTCCCGAATTATGCATCCGATTTTATTGGTCATTATTAGGAAAATTATAGAGCATTAAATTCGGCTTCAAATGACTACCTACTCGTTTATATTCCGATAAACAGTAAGGGTTAAATCAATAATGAATCATCATTATTACCTTTATTGTTTCTTTTTTATTATTATTTGTATTGTTGATTATTATTATTAATAATAATTCTAACCAGGAATCCATTAAAGTAAGAAGAATTTTATTTATTATTATAATAACTCCCAGATGGGACGTGAGTCTTTAATAAACATAAACACAAGTGGTAGAAAGTTGTGGTGATATATTAACACTAGCCTATATATAACCCATTAGAATAATTAGTCGGCAGCAGCGGTAATGATTTCATTTTGAAAACTCTTTAATTAGATTCCATTAGAAGAAAGATATAAATGCGTTGCCAAAAGTCTTAATAGCAATAATTACGTTAAATGGGACTTTCTAAAACTCTATTTATATTAAACATTAATTTTTATTAAAAATAACAAAAATTAGAAATTTGTTTTAAAAAAAATATTCTTGATATTTAGTTGCCGGCGCTTTTAGAGATTGACGCCATCTTGTCAGACATAACCTCAAAAACAATATGTCATTAAAGAATGAATAAAGACGAAATAATAGGTTTCAAAAGAACTTAATTATCAAAAAAAAATTAAGAAAAACTTTTTTTATATAATTATTAACATTGTTAAAAAAATTCTTTGGCATTATTGGGTTTAAATTGCGAATATGACACTGGTGGTGTCAGAGATGCCGCCATCTTGACATAACCTCAATAATAATGAAAGAAATGCAATATGGAGAATAATTATCAAAAAATTAAAAAAAACAATTATTTTGGTATATTTTGTTTTTTTATTTATCTTTATAAAAGATATTGTATTCATATTATTAAAAAAAAAAAACATTTACTAGAATAATTAAACTTTAATGGTGAATATGACTCTAGTGGTATCCGAGATTAACGCCATCTTGTCAAACAAAATAACCTCAATGCAAGACTTTCAAATAGAAAATAATTATTTTTAAAATGTTAACAAAAAGATTTATAATTATTGTTTAAAAATAATTATTGTACTTATTTTTGAAAAAGCAAATTGATTTCTTGAAGGTTTACTTTTGTTGATTTTTTCAGATATTCGGAAAAAATTAAGCAATATTTAATAACGGAAATTGATTCAGATCTGGCGACTGATTTTGCGTTTCGGTCCTCCACTGAACCATCATCAGGCCTCAAATTTTCAAGTTTCTTTCTAATACATAATTGGCTGTAGATTAAAGTCATTAATTAAGTATTAGTAATAAACTTGGAAATTTGAGGTCCGATGATGGTTCAGTGGAGGACCGAAACTGTTAAAAAAATGCAATATCAGCAACCACTCAATAAATTTCCGATATTAAATAGTGCTTAATATTTATTTATTATTTCCGAATATCTAAAAAATAAGCTCTAAGAAATCAACTTGTTGAAAATTTGATCCAGGGGATGTAATGGTAACCATCTAATTTTTAATAAATAATGAATATCCTATTTTATCGCATTTTATGGATCAATTAACTCCTTCTTTTAATACCATATGTAAAATTTCATCCTTTTCTGATGATAGGTTTTCTATTGCATTTTGATTAACAAAAAGCAAACGTTCATTCTATAAAAGGCCCTTTTGAATATCTATTTAAAATAGAAATCTATTTTCAGATGGCGTTCTAAATTAGCACTTAGTGAGTATTTGTATTGAGAGAGAAACTTGTCTTTCTTTTTCTTTTCAAATCCTTTGATGTTACGATCAATGCCTGGATGAAAACTCTAATTTTAATCCATTAAAATTTTCTTTTGTTCAAAATAGAGAGAATTTAACGCTAACGAATGAATGAATGAAGAAGAAGCATCTTTTTTGTATTTAAAGGCACAAATTGCAATATCTTTCTATAGAAAATCGATTTCGTAACTAATTAATTAGATAAAAAAACTACAAAAGATCGTTGAATATTTATTAGCTTGTATCTTTTTGATTGATAAATAAAGAAATTTATTAGGGACCATCTCCGGTGAACAAGTCTTCGGTGGCTATATCCAATCAAACAGAATACAAATTTATAATACAAAAAATTTTGTATTTCAATGAAATTTTTCATACGAATTTTAACAATTAGATAGTCATTTAACGCAAAATTTAATGCATTTTAATTTTTCTCATATTAATAAATTTGATTGCTATCATATTTTGGAAGTTCTTTACAAAAAACTTAAATTTAGGAATTTTTGACATTTACAAAGTCATCACTATTTATGTGTAACTATGAGAAAATGTGACGATTTTAATATTGAATGAGAAGATAATTAAATTCTCTGTAATATGGAATTTTGCGGTAAAATTATCTATAATATAGTTATTCAAGTTACAAGACAAAAAAATATTTTTATTAAAATTTAACATTTTGAATTTTTATTTCACTCGCATTACTAAACAGAATTTTAACAATTTGATAGTCATTTAATGAAGAATTTAATGCTCTTTAATTTTTCTAATATGAATAAGTTTGATTGAAAAAATAATTTGGAAGTTATTTACAAAAAACTAAAAATTAATAATCATATATCTATCTATATAATAAGAAAATAACGACAACCTGTTGATAATTTTTAACATATGAGAAGAATTACAAAATCACCAATATTTATATGCATATATCAATACATGAGGAAATTTCAATCAATTGGGAAAAAAATTAATTTCTCTATAATTTTTTTATATGGCATTTTGAAATTTAAAATAAAATTAACTATAATAAAATTATTCAAGTTACAAAAATAAACAAAAAATTTATTGATATTTAGATAAGAATTTAATATACTATAATTTTTCTAATAATGAACAAATTTGATTGAATGCATAATTTGCAAGTTATTTACAAAAAATTAAAATTCAATAATTTTTGACATATCATTACAAAATCATCAATATTTATGTAAATATATGAGGGAATTTAATGACTTTAATATCATTAGAAAGAAAATTAAATTCTCTACTTTTTATATGTAAAATTAACTGCAATAATGTTATCCAAGTTATATTAGAGTTATTGGTCATTAACGTCAAAAATTTTGTTCATTTTCAATACTTTGCTATTTCAACGAATAAAAATCATTTATGTATTTTTAAAAACTGAATTTCATACACTTTAAAATAGAATATGAACTATTTTTTTTATCACTAGTGGTTTATGAGCTATAACGCCGTAAACTTTTCATGAGATGGAAATTTTCAATTTTTATGTGACGTCAGAAAAACGGATCTTAAATGAAATAAAGAAGAAGAAAAAACAAGCCAAAGGGATGTCTTTATTTTAAATAAAATCCTTTTGAAATAAAAAAAAGACCAGCACGAGAGAGAAAAGAAATTTTTTTTTTTTAATCATAAGCCGCTTATAAGAATTAAGACAAAGATAAAATGAAAGTCGCTTTTTTCGTTCATTCTTTGCCACTTGTTTCTTTTTATTTTCCTCTATCCTAACGGAAGAGAGATTAATGTGAAACTCTTTCTTTCTTTAATGAGTATCCCCCCCCCCCCCGCCTAAAAAAAATTAGGATTTTAATTAATATTGTCATAAAGTTTGTGGATTATAATAATAAGGGACTAATTGGGACTTTGATATGAAATATTTATTATTGTTATATTCTTCTTATAAAGTAATTTAAATATTCGTATTTTTTAGCGACGAGAGGTAATTAAAAATAATTTATATTGAAAATGATGCAGAAAACAAGAATCGACTTTTACCTCATTTGGTCAAGGGGATGTGGATAAATATATGATGGCCATTTTTACCGTCGTCTACGGACCGATTAAGATCAAATTTCAAAACAATCTTAGATCTATCTAGGACGAGAAATTTCCAAAGATTTATCCTTTTCCGACAAGTGGTTTCAGAAATAGAAGCTAAAAAGTTTTTTTGTGATCCTTTCGACAATAAAAAAAAGATAGAAAATAGGTAAAATTAATTAAAATTATTCAAAAACACTTTCAATATATCGTTATAAAAATATAAAAATTTGGTAACAATAAATAAACATATTGAAATATATCATTTAGTGTTTTTGAATAATTTTATTGTTTATCGTTATACACAATCTTATATCGAAAACAAATCACCTAGTGTTGTTGATTAATTTTAACATTTATCGGTATAAACCTTTTATAACGATAAATAAAAATATTGAAACATATCACTTAGTGTTTTTGATTAATTTCACTGATTATCGTTATAAAACTTTTATACAAATTTTATAACGTTAAATAAACATATCAAAACATATTACCTAGTATTTTTGATCAGTTATATATAACATATATCAATATAAAACTTATAACCATAAATAAACATATTGAAACATATCACTTAGTGTTTTTGATTAATTTTATTGTTTATCATTATACACAATCTTATAACATAAACACTGAAGCATATCACCTAGTGTTGTGGATTAATTTTAACCTTTATCGCTATCAAACCTTGTATAACGTTAAATAAACATATCAAAACATATTACCTAGTATTTTTGATCAATTTTATTAGAAATATTCCCAGTTCTATTGAAAAAGACAAAATTCTTATTCCTTGTCTCTAAATTAGTACCAAAGTTTTAAAAATAATTTTATCAAAATGACGTCATTTACTTACATATAGGAGAATTCAGGACGTTTATCTGCTGTTACATTTTCGAAAAGTGATATCACCGCGTTATGTAGAGATGAATTCTGTAAAAGAGAAATATTTTTTTTTTTAGAATTAAAACAATCACTCTGTATGGTTATGTACTAAATGGTGGTGATAGCTGGGATTCGGGGATTAGGGAAGATAAAAGCAGGAAAAAAACCCTTGAAACAGTGGTAAATATGGGTCGACTAACTATGAGTTAAGAAAAAAAAAAAAAAAAACTGGTGTGTGACAATTTTATATTTCAGAAATGAAACTTGTACAGTATAATATTTAGATTCCAAGCAATTTTATCGTCTATTGAGCTTTTAACCCTCTGAGGCTTTAGAAGATTTTCTCGGAATAGGAGGGCAAATCCATATTCAATCATCTTGTCTTGTCAAAAGCCTTTATCAACATATTCATAATAACGATGAGCCAAACAAGATACTACTACGAGCTGTTGAAACTTGATAGAGAAGTTTAACTCTCACTAAAGAGAAAGTGATTATCTAAAGATCAAGGAATTATCATATCATCATCAACTTTGAGGTTTAGAAATCAAGAGAGCAAAAAACATAATCAAATGTCTACCGTCAAACGCGGGATCCTATCAACTATTTGAAATTTGCTTTAGCACCACAAAGATCACTCACCTCAAACCCAACCGGACTCTGGACTGTCAAGTTGCGTAATTTTCTATCTCTAACTTATTTTGCTATAATCATTTCTAGGTTAGGTTGAACTGGTTGTTCCCAGAGAAGGAACACAGACCAACTAAGAGGCACTTTGTTCATTTCTAGCTAATGAACTAATCCTTATTTCTAGTTACACCCGGTTCCTAGGTATTATGCTAGGAAGAATGTCTATGAAGGGATTTCTAACAGCCTACTTATTTCGAAAAACGCATCACTGAGTGAGACGTTTCTTCCATAGGACAGCAAATCCCTGAGTTATTTAAGACTGTTCGCAGAGAAGGAACACATGCCAACCAGACACTTTGTGGTACCACAGTAGGTTCATATCTAGTTAGGTGTTATTATAGGGAAAATGCCCTAGTTTGGGAAAGGATTTCTGGTTACTTAATTTCGAAAAATGCATCAATGAGAGGGACGCCCTTACCAAAGATCATTGGAAATTCCTGAACTGCCTGAGGAATGTTGTAGTTGGATCCAATATCCCAATCTCAAGGATGTTCTTAATTATAAGAACAGTTTGGGAAATAATGAAGAGAGCAAGAAGAAAAAGTAAAAACAAATAAAAAATTGTATCTGTTCGATTCGCTAATAAAATTGATGGTGATACACCATAGATCACGTGTGGGGTAAAAGGAAAGGTGGAAATGATCGCTCTTCAGTCGTTAGTGGTATGTTGTGGCAACTTTCATGTGAATAATACTAAGAATACTGATTCCATCATTAGGTGGAGGCATTTCAAATAGAGTTGGATAATTTTTTGTTATGTGGAGAATTTGTATTTGAGTTGTCATTAACTCAGAATTAAATGCTTGACTGCTTTATCTGGACTGGGGCAACAGAGGCAATTTATCAAGATGATAACTGATATCATACCACATTTTATTTGGAGAAGAGAGAAATAGCAAAAACAAAAATGGAATTACCCAAAGAGTCTTAACAAAAGGTGAACATATCCAGTTACTGTCATTATAATGGCATTCTAATAAATGACAGAAATAAATCAAGAAACTCTGAACTGAAACACAAGATGTGGGAATATCTGGAGAGAGGAAGAAGAGGAAAAGCATTGAAATTTTGCTCTACCCCTGACAAGTGGTGCCACCCTGAATTCTTTTTCAGATTTCCGTTCTCGTATTTGACACCAGGAATATTGAATGATATTCTTCAGACAACTAAAGATGGAAGGAACTTTTAACACCGGCAAAAAATGATGAATTAGATAACAGTTTGTAGGTGAATTTTTTTTAATAGAATAAATTAATTAATATTCATAAGTTATATTTATTTATTAAAGATTTTTTTTTTAATTTGATACATATTGGAATATTCATAAGTTAAACTTTAGATTAGATTTTTTATTCTATACATTTATAATTATAGGAAAAACTTCTAAATATTTGACAAGACTTTTTCACTCCCTCTCGTTAAATTTCATTTTAATAATAAACAAAACAAAAAGAAAATTAATCATTTTACTATAAGACATTATGTCGCAGACAGAAATATTTTATCTGATGTTCATTTATTTGTTTTTAACCCATTCGTAGCAGAATTAATCTGGCGATGATCCATTGACCATGACGATTAGGAACAGACATTTTGTCTGATGATAATCGACAGATATAAAATTTTGTCGCAGACGAATTGTCTCTTCCAGTGATTTAGGCTTCCCAGTGGGATACAAGACAAGTCCTTTCGTCGCAGTACAATGATTCGGTCTTACACTGGCTCACAAGATCAGGTGTTTCGTGTCACAAGATGCAATATTTTGTCGCAGACAAATTGTCTGTTCCTGTACGGTTCGGCTTCATATTTGAACAAACAAAACCAGTCGTATCGTCAGAGATAAATTGTCTGTTCTTGTGTGTTTCGGTTTCACAGTGGTACATACAAGACTAGGCGTTTAATCGCAGACAAAGTGTCTGTTCCTGTACTTTTTGTTCTCAAAGTGGCGGACTCAAGACCAGACAAATTGTCTGTTACAGTGCGTTTCGTCCTAACATTGGTACACACAAGACAAGGCGTTTAATCGCAAAGTGTCTGTACCTGTACTTTTTGTTCTCAAAGTGGCAGACACAAGACCAGACATTTCGTATCAGAAAAATTGTCTGTTCCAGTTCGATTCGGCTTCCCAGTTTACACACAAGTCCAGGAGTTATGTCGAAGTTCCTGAATGGTTCAGTCTAAAAAAAAAGAACCACTCATCAAAAAAGGATGAAATTTTAAAAATTTCTATTCATAGGAAAGCATAAGAATATATTAAATTTTTAAGGGAAACGATCCGCAGAGGGCAGAAAAATAAACATTTTGATATTTTCCTCAACATCTAATGGGCCAAATATTCAGATTTTAGTTTATCTCCAGCCATGGACCAAATTTTTATTGAGAGGAAGAGGATTTATTTAACAAACAAAAAAAAAAACGTCATTGAATTTGAGAACCCTTTGAAATTTAATCTCTTTGAGTTTTCATTATAATTAAAAATGTTGCTGCTATAATTTTATATTTTAACAAAATGCTTTATATCATATTTCAAGAGCTGAAAATGGAGGTATTTATTAAAAAAAAAAAAGAATTTTTTTTCTAAGCCATTTTACGGATGTTGAGAGTGAATCTCAAATTCGAATACTCGCCATAAAATAAACTAAATCTAAGTTTTGAAGGAAATACACAAAAAAAAAAAATGAAATAAATTTGCCTTATCCTATAAATATCAAAATTTTAGGTGTTTGTATTTGACCGAAATTAATGATTTATATACCAATTGAAAGAGGATTAAATTCTCTACAATTGTTATCCTAAGAATTTTCATTGTTAAATTGGTAACAAACAAGTTATTCAAGTTACAAAATTGTTTTACCAGAAAAATAATTTTTTTTTCTGAAAAATAGCAATATTTAAGGCGTGATTTGAATCATTTCTTTTAACAAGTATGTAGTCATTGGATTCAGAATCTAATTCTCTACAATTTCTTTAATAAAGACTATCTTGATAACAAGCATATTTTGGCGATTATTTAAGAAAAACTAAAAAAAAAATCAGAAAATCTAAAGATTTTTCCAAGATAATATTTCAAAATTTTTAATTTAAATTATATATATACTTGACCGATTTTAATAACTTATATACCAATTGAAAGAGAATTAAATTCTCTAGAATTCATCTTTTGACAATTTTTTTTTGACAAATTGAAGGAAAAGAAGTTATTCATTTCACAATACAGAAAAATAATTTTTTTCGAAAAAATTTCAACATTTAATTCTTGATTTTAACCATTTCCCCCAAAGTAATTTTAACAAATAAATACTCATTTTATTCAAAACTAAATTCTCTACAATTTTTATTCTACCAACTTTTGTTGTCACTTTGATTATAAAAAAGTTCTTCAAGGGCAAAGAAGAAAAATATTTTTGTGGTCAAAAAATGTCAACATTTAACATTTGTTTTAAATCATTTCTTTCAAATGGATTTTAACATATAAGCCCACATTTTACTCAAAAATTTAATCCTCCAAAATTTTTATAATAAAAGACATTTTAATAAAAATCATAGTTTAGGAGTTATTTACGAAAAACTAAAAAAAGTCTGAGAGTTTTTTTCAAGATGTAATAAAAGAATTCAAAGGAACATTTATTCCCCTCCTCTTTTAGTTGTTCTATCTAATTATAAAAGTAAAATTACATTTTCACACAAGTATGATAGAGAATAGCCCAAAACCGCATTTTGTTTGATTATTTTCCATTTTAAAGCCGAACACTCCATTAATAGAAAACGAGAGCGAGATTGACTCTCTTCCTGTTATTGTTATTTATTATTAACGCTTTTTTTTATCCGATTATCCTATCTATTAATCAACTTTTGGTATCAATAAATTGAAAGAGCAAACAGTGATGGGTATCGCCAACAACCAATCAAAAATATTTGAATTTATCTGGTAAAGGATTAAAGATATAAAAAAAATTTTCAAACAAAAATTGTTTGAAATGTTAAATAGAACAATTTTGTATTTAGGTATTATTTAAATAAAGGTAATAATTAATGAGATTTTGATTTTTTTGATATTTGATTTAGATTTATTAGTAATCCAATTATCTCAACAACTATAAAAAATATGAAAAAAATTTTCAAACAAAATTTGTATGGAATTTTACAAAGAACAATTTCGTATATGGGTATTATTTCTGCAAATTTAATAATTAAAGAGATATTTTGATTTTTTAAAAATTTGATTGATATTTATTAAAATTTTATTTATCTCATAAAATGATTAAAGATATAAAAAAATTGTTCATACAAAAGTTGTTCACAATATTAAATAGAACAATTTTGTATTTGAGTATTATTTCTATAAAGTTGATAATTAAAGAAATATTTTAATTATTTTAAAATTTGATTTAGATTTATTAACAATCTAATTATCTCGTTAAAAATAAAAGATATAAAAAATTTTTTCAAACAAAATTTGTTTGTAATTAAATAAAGAATAATTTTGTATATAGGTATTATTTCGATAAAGTTGATAATTAAAGAGATATTTTGATTTATAGATGAATTAATTCTCTAGCCAGACACTCTTGTGACGTCGTGATTTATGAAACCTAACAAGTGCTTTCACAAATTGATTTTTTAAATTTTTGTTTAATTAACATCAAAAAAGGAAGAGATAAGAGGGGTTTCCCAAATATCGGTCAGCACTTTGTGGTTTTGCTAATTGGCCTAAAAAAAAAAAAATGGTGTGTGCCACATCATCATTATTTACTCTCTCAAAAAAAATAAATAATTTTCTTTTAATTTCTTTTTAAATAAATTACGCGATATGAGAAACAACGAAATAAATAAATAAGTTAATGAGAATCCGAACTAAGAAAAAGAACATTAATTGGAGAAGACGTTAGAGGGAGAGAGAGAAGAAACAAACACCCTTCCGCTTTTATAATTAATTAAAATGATTAAAGAAGAAGAAGCTCTCAAGGTGTTTTCTTCTACAACATTGTTGCTATGCAAATGTCGTTGCTCTAAAAATTAATTTTTTTTTTTTTCATCCTAATTATATCCCACAAAATTATTCTTTTAATTAATTAACAATTGCAAATTTAAAATCTTTAATTATTAAATTATAATACTGTAATAATTTTAATTATTAATTTTTCAATTGTAATTTAAATTATTATATATATTTTATTATTATTATTTAAATTTTTTTTAATTCAACAATTACTTCTTTAATATAAAAATGCAATTATAATGTTTTTAAAATTGTTGTTTCTAATTAAAGACATTGTCGCTTTTATTTTATCCTAATTAAATTACGCAAAATTATTCTTTTAATTAATTAACAAATAAATTTTTATTATTTTGAATAACAATTAATTTAATTAGACATTGTTGCTTTTAATTAAATTCTTTTTTTTCACCTCACAAAATTCATTTAATTAATTAACAATTCAAATCCTTTATTGTAATTATTTTAATTATTAATAATTGACCGCGATTTTCAATTATTATATTCATTTTGTTGTTATTATTCAAATTTTTAAAATTTTCTAATTAAACAATTATTTCTTTAATTAATTAACAATAAAATAATTTTAAATTGTAATAATTATAAATATGAAAAAAGTTGTTGCAGGGCAAGGCTCTGGCTGTCTTCGGATGCAGGGCTCCAAAATCAGGTGCAGACGCGAGTTTATGTATAGGCGGTAGTGCGTGTGTATATGTTTTTATGTGTGGCGAGGCTCAGGGTGAGCGCTTATGTTGTTGACTCGTTGGAGATTCAAGAGAGACTGACTGGCCAGCGCAGCGGGTAGCCCACATGTGATCATGAGCCGAAGGGGTGGATTCGGGATATTTCGGGGGTTGCTGGAATGTTTTGGAAGCTTCTGGACTCTTCTCGATGTTTCAAGGTGCATTGTCTTTAGAAGGGCCAGCTACTTGGGAGTTCGTTGCCCCGTCCGTAACAAAGGAGGCATAGAGGGGAAAGGGTGGTTGACCTTCTCAACACTTGACAAAAAGTAAAAAGAACAAAAGATAAAGTTAAAAGGAAAAACATTGAATGTGTGAAAGAAAAAGAAAAAAAAATAACATATAAAAATAAAAATAAATAACGTTTAAGATTAAACAGAGGCCCCCGCCTTGAAACAATTACGGTATTGTTTCAACAAATTGGCATGGGGGCGATCTTAGTTATCGGTCTTTTCATTTGTCCTGTTGCAGTGCGAAGTGTTACCGTCCGTACCAAATTGTCAGCCCCTGGGTGGGTCTGGATGATACGACCCATCCGCCATTGCATAGGTCTGGTGTTTGGATCTTCAATCAAGACTAAATCGTTGACTTCTAAGTTTCTTGACGGTGAAATCCATTTCGGACGCTGCTGTAATCTTGTGAGGTATTCACCCTTCCAACGTTTCCAAAAGTGCTGGGTCATTCTCTGCACTAGCTGCCATCTTGTGAGGTAATTCATGGGCGCTGATGTGAAGTCTCGATCCGGTATATCTTCCAAGGGGCGGAGGATTAGAAAATGTCCTGGAGTCAAGGGAGTAAGGTCAGTAGGGTCTGAGCTTATCTGGGTCAACGGCCGGGAGTTGAGACATGCTTCTATTTGGGTAAGGAGTGTTATCATTTCTTCGTAGGTCAATATTGTTGCTCCCGTGACTCTTTTTAGATGATGTTTGACCGACTTCACACCGGCCTCCCAAATTCCACCCATGTGAGGCGCTGCTGGAGGATTGAAACACCATTCGATTCCTTCTTGAGACAAGTAATCGTGCATTGCGTGTTGATGCTCCTCGGTAGTTGCATGCTTGAGTGCGGTTCTTAGCTCTTTTGACGCACCGACGAAATATCTTCCACAATCGCTGTATATTCTAGTTGGCCTTCCTCGCCTCGCTGTGAATCTTCTAAGAGCCGCAATGAACGATTCGGTTGTAAGATCGCTGACAAGCTCGAGATGAATTGCCCTCGTCGCGAAGCAAACGAAGAGAGCTATGTAGCCCTTGTGGTTAGACCTACCTCTTCCCTTTCTAGGTCTTATTTGAAATGGGCCGGCATAATCAATTCCGCATTCCTGAAATGCCGGGCTTGGCGATACTCGTGGTTTGGGTAGGTCTGCCATCATTTGTTGTGCTGTTTTGGCTCGATGCCGGAAACAGTTGACACATTTATGAATTACCGTGCGTACGATGCGTCTCCCTTGGGGGATCCAAAACTTAGTGTTTAGTGAGGCTAGAGTTAGTTGCGGTCCGGCATGTAAAAGACGAAGGTGTTCTCTTTCTACGACTAATTTAGCAATTCTGCCCTTGGAGGCCAATATAATTGGATGCTTTGCTTCCTCTTGCAGTTCGGCGTTTCTAAGGCGCCCTCCTACTCGAAGGAGGCCAACTTCATCCAGAAGCGGGTTTAGGTTCGCGATGGTGCTTTCTTGTTTTTCCAGCAGTCGTGTCGATAATATGGTCAACTCTTTTGCGAAATACCTGTTTTGTTCAATCCAGACTAGTTTCGAAAAAGCTTCGTTCAGTTCTGCTGCGGTTAGGTATTTGGGTTTGATTGTTATTCGCTTGCTGCTAGCCTTAATGAATCGCAGCACCCATGCAGTTACTCTCTGGGCCTTTAATATAGAAGACTGGTTGTGCAAAAGCTGAATTTCTTCCTCCTTGGGGTCCCGTAATGCAAGAAGTGTGGTGATGGTATCGGTGTTTTTTCTCTCAGCATCAATGAGGGTTTGGCTTTCCGCCGCGTTCTCTGGTATTGTTGAAGCGCCGGTAAAGTGCATTAGCCAGGAGGGGCCTTCCCACCATAATTTGTTGCTGTATAGTTGTTCGGCTGTTGTGCCTCTAGATAGAAGATCGGCGGGGTTATCATTTCCCTGGACGTGGTGCCATTGAGCTGATGGAAGATTTAAATGAATTTCTCCTACTCTATTCGCTACAAACGTCTTCCATTTGAATGGATCGGATTTGATCCAAGCCAGAGTGACTGTGGAGTCGCTCCAGGCATGAATCTCATCGATCTTGATGTTCAATGAGCTACTGATGGTTTTCGCTAGTCGTGAAAGTAGCAGTGCCGCTGATAGCTCTAATCGAGGGATGGTGACAGGTTTTAACGGCGCAACCTTGGCCTTGGCTGCCACAAGACTGAGGTGAGTGATGCGGTCATCCTTTATGGAAGCTAGGTAGACGACTGCTCCGTAAGCCCTTTCTGAGGCATCGGCAAAGGCGAATAGCTTAAAGACAGAAGCGTCTGAAGCTCGGATGCATCTAGTAAGTGACGTGTGATTTATTCTTTTTCATCTGATGGAAGTGTTTATCCCAAGTCTTGAGAATGTGTTCTGGCAGACGTTGGTCCCAGGGAGTGTTTAATCTCCAAGTAGCTTGAAATAATATCTTACCGGAGATTGTTAGTGGAGAGATCCAACCAAGGGGATCGAAGATTTTGGCTAAACTTGAGAGCATTGCTCTTTTCGTGAGCACTTCGATTTCTTCAGGAGGTTTGAATGTTAGTGTGTCTGTCTCCGGTTGCCAGCAGACCCCAAGAGCTGAAATATGACTGTTGTTGGGAAGCTTGAGTTCCTTGACGTCCCGACGCTCCTCTGTGGGAATCGAGCTTAACATACGTTTTTCACTAGAAGCCCATTTGGCCAGTTGGAAACCATAGCATTGAAGTGTTTCGGTTATTTCCTTCTGCAACTTCAAGGCTTCTTCGATGGTGTCGGCGCCTGTTAATAAGTCGTCTACATAAAAATCCCTTTTGATTACTTGGGCCGCGGCTGGTAGTTTATTTTCAATCTCGTTTCCAACTTCCTGCAGGCATCTGGTGGCTTGGAAGGCCGCGGAGGCTGTTCCATAGGTGACGGTGAGCAGTCGAAATGTTTTTAGAGGCTGTGTCGGTGCGTCTCTCCAAATAATTCGTAAGAAGTCTGTGTGCTTAGGATGAATGCGTATTTGACGATACATCTTTACTACATCGGCGGTGAATGCTATACGATGCGTCCGAAATCGTATCAGAATGTCGAAAATGTCATCTTGTGTTCTTGGGCCGACTAACAGACAGTCGTTCAATGATTTGCCTGAGCTGGTTTTTCGCCGAGGCATCAAAAACCACTCGGATTTTCCTTTTGTCATCTTCGGTCTTGAATACTGCATGATGTGGAATGTAGTATACGGCATCGGCTTGTCTTGACTGGAGGGAATTTCTTCGAGATGCTTCAGCTCCTTATATTCTTGCATGAATTCAGAATAGGCCTTCTTTAGTTCTGGATCGAGTCGAAAACGCCTTTCAAGTTGGAAAATCTTTTAATTGCTTTGGTCGCCTTGAGGTCTCCCAATGTGCCGGGTCCTCTCTGAGAGGTGTAATTCGACCTGAAAACGTCGGTCCTCTGTTCGTTTAACTGTTTCTATAAAATGGGTTTCCGCGCGCCTTTCACTCATAAGAGAGCGTCTTCTCAGTTTCCAACATTTCCAAACTCCACGGGTTCTGAAGGAGCTCTTCTGAGTGGAAAAGAGTGGGGTCTCCCGAGATATCTCGTCCACTGTCTTGTGTTTGCCAAAACACAATCCATCCTATAGAGGTTTTCATAGCCGAAGGAGTATTTGGGGGCCCTGTACTACCTCTGATTGGATGATTTTCGCGAATATGTCAGCCGAGAGCAGAAGATCGATGCTTCCCGGTTTATTGAAAGTCTAGGATCGGCTAAAGATTCAGGTCATAGGGGTGACTCCAAAAGCCTGGCTTCAAGGTAAGAAACCTGGGATAGTCCTGAACGATTCGCTCAATTATGTGGGCACTGCTGATGATGGGCCCTTGATTGGTTTAGATTGCTGAAATCTGTCAAGGTCAAACCGTGAGCTTCGCTAGA